>VWPW01031481.1:39123-79123 GCA_013389825.1 Crypturellus undulatus | reverse complement strand
ACGCGCGAGCGAGCCGCCGCCGCGGCAGCGCACAGAGCGGAGGGATGCGCGCCCGGGCACGGGAGGGATGCGTGCGCGTTCCGGGAGAACAGGGAGGGATGCGTGCACATTCCTGGAGAACAAGGAGCAGTGCGTGCCTATTCCCGGAGAGCAGGGAGGATGCGCATTCCCAGATGACGGCGTTCCAGAATCACGGCGAGGGCGGCTGCCACGCACCCGGCCATCCCCCTTTGCTCGGGTATTGCTAAAGTGCCCCGGTCTGTTGTAATTATTTATCAAGGTACAAATCATTAATGCAAAATTTCTGCAGGCCCTGAAGCAAAAAAAGTTAATAAAATATAATGCCACTAAATTAAACATTTTAAACTTCCACAATAGAGTAACTACTAAGAAAAAATAAAGGAAACTCTCTGTCAAACAGAACTTGATGAATAATTGTAATAAATAATGTATTTTTAAAGAATTTTTCATGAACATTTTTCAATGTTATTAATTATTTACAATTATTCACCATATCATTCCTGAGAAGACTTTTTGGACTCCAGCTAGCTCCAACGAGCAGCGTTTGGGCGGAGAGGTGCTGGAGAGCGTCCCGCTGCGCTGCGAGCGGGAGCACGGGAGTGCACAGGGCTCAGGATGCAGGGTGCAAGGGTNCGAGCGGGAGCACGGGAGTGCACAGGGCGCAGGGTGCAGGATGCAGGGCGCAGGGTGCAGGGTGCAGGATGCAAGGGCGCAGGGTGCAGGACTCAGGGTGCAGGATGCAGGGTGCAGGGCGCAGGCAATCGCTCCATCCCACCTTTGGGTGCTGCAAGTGGCTGTGGCGATGGCAGGGAATGGAGGCCGGTGCAGGGAGCCGCATGAGCCAACGCAGCTGCTGTGGGGAGTGATGCGGGATTCCTGGATTCTTTCCTTGAATTACGAGTGCCTCCGGATCACCTCACTCCGTGACTCCGAAGGCGGGGGGCCCCGGCCGTGCGCGGTGCTCGCACAGGGCGCCCAGCAGCGCCTGCCTCTCCACAGCCCTCGTCCTCGCTGCGAGCTAGCAAGGGGCATCGTGCCCCGATCCCGTGTGCACTGCAGGCTGCCCGCAGCTCTTCTGCCGGCGGTGGCGGCTGCTCCGGAGCGGCAGGACCTGGGCACCAAAGCAGTCGCTGTCAGGGACCCGGATCCAAGTGGCCAGGCTCTCCCCGGACGATTCCCGCTGCTCTCCACGTCTCCCTGGCGCAGCTGCGTGCGGCTCTGCCTGGCTCCGGGCCCTCTCGGCGCGACACCATCACCTCCGCGCTGCACCGAGGTGTCGGAGCCACCCTCTTTAATTGTAATTCAACTACTTGTGATATTTTGGTACCAATTAATATTGATTTTACAATCGGTTTACAGAGATGTTGTTTTATTACTAATATATTTAATGTGCAAATCAATAAGAACACTTGTTTGGCTCTCTCCCTAGAAGGTAATAAAATCAAATATCTCCAGAGTAAAATGCTATCTGATCCATAAATGGCAGCAGCAGATGCTTAATGTAATAGTTAAAGACTATGCAGCATTCTTGGCACCTTCCACGCACTTTCCACACGCGCTGCACTGAAGTGACACTCAATAACTCGCTAGTTACAAAAAGTTTGGTAAATTTGCTGGCGCCCGGCGGCGCAGAGGGTGAAACCGGGCCCGGCGCAGGGAGAGCCCAGGCGCTCCGGGCTCGCTCCGGTGCCGCCGGTTCGGGTCCCGCTGGCTCCGTGCCGGGCACGCGGTGCGCATGGCGGGACTGGGGCCGGGCGCCGCTGGTGGCACCGCAGCAGCGCGAGGTACCTTTGGCTACTGAGGATGATTTATGTGCGAGCAAATAATGAACTTGGCTAACGGCATGTAAGAAAGAGAAAAATCTTATGCTCTTAATTAGCCAAAAATAAATGACCATGCATGGGGCTGAATCCACTGGTTCTGCACCTTTTATTCTGCAAGCCCCTTGCAGAATTGCAGTTTTCTTTTAAAATGACTTGAGAATTTAACAATCTCTTCTCTGAAAAAAGAAGGAAAACCCTTCCAGTCTCTTTGCTCCTATTGCTGCTGCCTTTGGTCATCTTGGACGCAGCGATTCCCTCACATCCAGGTGCCTGCGAGTGCAGGAGCAAGTGCCAAACACTGGTGAGACCCCTGTGCAGGGCTGGGAGGCTCCTCAGTGCCCGTGGAGCTTGGTGAGACGCCAGGCAAACCCGGGCAGACCCGCCGTGCCGCTCAGCATTGCTGAGTTACCAGCATGGACAGGGTTGCCACCTCTTGCAAATATTTCAGGTCTGGCGAAGCCGCCTTTTCCAGCAGAAACGGTTTCATGCATTTTCCGGCCCTGCAGTGGAGCTCATGAGGCCACGCAGTCCGCGCAGCCGTGCCCGTGGGGCTGCGGGATCCTGCGGCCGCGGCGCTTCCCGGCTCTGCGCGGGGCTGCGGGTGCAGGAGCGGTGGCAGGAGCCGTCTCGAGCGTCTCGAGCAGGGACAGGGTGCAGGTGGTGCTGAGCCCGGAGCAGCGCGCGGGAACGCACCACGAGCGCCCCGGGAGCCGCCCCGGGCCTGCGGCGCGGAGACAATGGAGCAAAGTGTAACCACTGTTTACAGAAAAAATTGTCAAGGATTTATTTATTGGAAGTGACTGAGGAATATGAATTCTACACTCCATTTAAAATGCTTTTTATTTCTCTCAGCCTTGGGGCTTTGAGTACATCTAATTTCACCCATAGCTATAATTCTCCTCCAAACAGTTCCTGCTTCTCCTCTGGGTTCCTGAGGAGTCATTTTGGTTTATGTCCTCTCCCAATGCAGCCCGTGCAGCGGCTGGAGACAGTTACACGCCGGTGAACTCCTGCAGCCCTCCCTCCCGCTGGGCGCGCGCATGCAGCGCCGGCGAGCAGCGTGCTCGGGAACAGCTTGACACCGCACTATATATTTATTTAAAAAAATAAAACTCTAAATGTCTTCATCATGTCGGGGTTTCTCCCGAGGAGCCGTGTATTTCACGGCAGACACTTTGATTGTCCCTACCTTGCAGCTAACAAACTATTAGTTTTGTTAGTATATTTATTCCACTAAAATTGGAGCCTGTGATTACAAATCCAATACTAAGATTGAGTCGGGGCGTGGAAATAAATCTGCCAGGGCTCATCCGGCCCTTTGGTGCGAGGAGGTTCCGCGTTCGGCGCGGAGCTGTTCCGGGCATCGATCGGGCTTTGTCCCTTCCCACGGGAGCAGTGGCGGCTGCCTGCCCCACTCGCTGCGGCGCTGCCTTTTGGCACTGCCTTTCGGTGCTGCCTTTCGGTGCTGCCTTTCTGGGTTTTGGCTTTGGGAGCTCCTCCCGGCCGAGGACACCTCCCGCTCTAGACCCAGGCTCTGAACCCGAGCGCGTTCCCGCTGGCGGGCGGCCGCAGGGCGTTCGCTCCCAGCGGCTCCGCGCACCAGCCCGGCACTGGGCAGAGCTGGAAACTTCCCACAACTTCCCATCCCGCCGGAGCCCAGAGCATGGCCGGAGGCGCATCCCGACCCGCGTCCCGCAGGGCCCGCGGAGCTGCCGGCACCAGCGCGTGCCAGCGGTGTGTACGTACGAGCAAAGCCTGTCAGGGAAGATTAAAACCCCAGACAGTCTTTATCATAAGATTATTTTTCCCACTTATTTATCCTTTTTTTTCCCCCCTTTTAGCAAGAGTAGTCAGGTTTTGATATGATTAGAATTGCAAATCTTGTATGTTAAAAGGGAAGCACTGGAGTAAAAAGATGCTGCCTCTGTAATGAGACACATTTTAAATCCAGGCTAGGTAAATTTTGTGTTGAGCATAAAGGGTATGAAATAAACTCGCAGCGAGCTCAGCAATGCCCCAAGGCGCGTCCCCATTAGTATTCCCATTTGTGAGCTCACTTCATAAGACTAATGGAGTTGCTACCTGGGGACATTAATTGTGCATGACACCATTGCCGAGCCTTTGTGCACTCTTACTAATATCACAGTGCCTCCTTGACAAAACGCCTGCAAAGATTACAAACACACCTAAAATAACTGCCACATTCACACTCATATTTGACAGGGATCTTCAAGTTCAGTTACAATAGAATTACCATCATTTCTTACACCTCTGGCTTTTTATTACATTAAACAATGGTTGATATTGCTTCCTTAAACCAGTGTCATATTGTGTAAAATCTATCTATCTCAGGCTTTTCTATTAAGGCTCCCATTTATCAGGGGAATGTATAGCCTCCATATTTGACTCTTACTACAAATATTATATATTATATCCTTAAGCACGCGTGTACATGCACACATGCACCCTCCCTTCCTTTAAAGGCACAGGGCCCTTTCTGCGGTCTGCACTTAGCTGCAGCCAGGCCGGCTGCAGAGGAAGGTGCTCTCGGGTCCTCCAGCATTAACTACAACACGATCCGCCAGGAAAAGTCTCCCCGGGTCTGCACTCCCTCTTCTGAGCGCTGGTGTCCAGGACGGAGATGATGGATTAGGGGATTTGCTGAATTCTCAGAGAGCGGAGCAAGGTCATATCCAGGAAAAGGGTTGAATGGGATGTTGCAGAGCTCCAGGTAGGTTTCATCCTTGGAAGCAATGTTATGGGCAGCAATATTAATTATTAGTTTACGGCACCGTCTGTGATCAGGCGATCACAACTCTCCAACCCTGCGCACGGGGCTGCAGCAGGGAAGGGCACGGGCGGCCCGAGGGGCTGCCCGCGGGCAGGAGCCGCTGCCCCAGCGCCAGGACAGCGGGTCACAGCGAGCAGGGAGCACAGGAGCGCACAGGACGGGCAGCCCTTGCCAGCAGCAGCGTCCAGCATCTCCGAGCTCGTCCTTTGCCAGCAGGACACATCACTCAGCCCTGAGCTGTCGGCAGAGCAAAGGCAGCAACGACGCTAAGCAGCGTGCAGGGTACCCTGCCCCGTCCTGCTGTTCCTGCCCCACCTCACCAAGCGTGACGTGACACAGTCCCACGGACGCGCGATGCAACAGAGCTGCCGCTGAAGTCGAGCTGGGAGGCAAAGCGAGGACCTCGGAGCTGCGCGCGGCCCTGCCTCCTGGCACCCCAACTCCTTGTCAAAAGAAGTGAAAGTGCTGGAGTTTTCCCTGGAATCTGAAGTTAGGACTTAAAATGCTTCAAACACGCAGTTTAATAGACCTTCACATCACATATTCCCAGTTCCACACAGCTCCCTAGTGACACGGGACCTTTTGTCAAGCACATATGAAATTAAGTGAAATAAAAATCATATTAAAAATTATTACCATCTAACAGCCATTAGTCTGCACATTGCTGTCACGTCTTGATGGATTTCTCACTTAGTTCAATGAATGTTCTAACGACAGTGATAAAATCACTCAGAAAAAATATAATAAACTGTTAACCCTTTCTTCCGCTGCTTGTTTCCCCAAACCCTCCAGGAGCTGCTCAGCAACACGCGGTTCCCGTGTGAGCAACACTGCATGCACGAGCTGCAGCCCCGCTCGGCACCCCTGCGTGTGCTGAGAGGCGCTGCGTTGTGCTGCGTTGTGCTGCGTTGTGCTGCGTTGTGCTGCGTTGTGCTGCAAGGTGCTACAAGGTGCCGCAAGACACTGCAAAGTGCTGCAAGGCACTGCAAAGTGCTGCAAGGCACTGCAAAGTGCTGCAAGGCACTACAAGGTGCTGCAAGGTGCTGCCTGGTGCTGCAAGGTACTGCAAGGCGCTGCAAGGTACTGCAAGGCGCTGCAAGGTGCTGCAAGGTGCTGCAAGACGCTGGAAGGTGTTACAAGGCCCTGCAAGGTGTTACAAGGTGCTGCAAGGTGCTACAAGCTGCTGCAAGGCGCTGCCCGGCGCTGCCTCCCCTTTGGCCCCGCGGCTCCCATCCGTCAGGCGCCCGTGCGGCCGGCAGATCTACAAGCCTCCGAAGGCCGGCGCAGAGCTGCTGTCCCCGATCTCATCTCCATGGCTCACGGTGATTGATCTCAGCTGCTCGGGTCTGCGGAGCTCCGTGATTTCTCTCCGCTCACCTCTACCTGATTCCTGGCTATATTTTAGATGGAAAAGATCCTTGCAGGATGGTTGTGTTTTAAAAATAAACTTAATCAGGTCTGGAATAACTGGATCGGTCCCACTTGGTGCCTCCAGCCTGGACGTGTGCGGCAGCGCTGCCCCGGTAGCCACACTCCGGGAATGCCGGTGCCGGCACCGCCGAGCGGCACGGGCAGCGCCTGGGGCTGCTGCTGCAGGAAAAGGAGGTTCTCACATAGCCAGGCTGAAGAGCATCGGTTTCACAGCCCTCATGGGTGTGAGCGGTTCACTCGCGGTCTTCCTTGCTTTGGGACGGCCATTATAATGTTTACGCCAAGAATTATGGGCACGTAGGGTGGGAATCCACCCAGGGATCACGGAGCCCTCTGCCCACGGGGACCTGGTGCCTGCAGGCTCCGTGCAGCACTGCGGGAAGCATCACCCGGCGGGCTGGGGCCTGCGGAAGGACATGGGAAACTGAAAGAAGAGACTCCGAACATATTAGCAGTGTAAATTAAATCAGATGGTTATTGCTGCTATCGAGAGGTCTGCGGAACCACCAGAGCACCACTCCTGAGACAGAGCCAGCAAGTTTTTATCACAGTAAAACAGAGAGGATGTCCCTTTTAGTATAAAGGGTTTTAGAGGATGGGTTATGGTCTGGTAATGAAATCCAAAGGACGCAGAAATGAGATGTTTAACGGCTTCGGGGTCCTGCTCCTGCTTTTTAGCAGGAGGTGCCGGGAGCTTCGCCTGCTCCCAGGCAGGCCGGCCCCGCAGCGCTGCACGCTCGACACCCTTACGTGTACGGAAATGAGCTGCTGCCTCCCGAAGAGCTGCTCAGCACGCACTGCGGAGCGCAGACACCTCGTGGCCGCGCACACCGCGATCCCGGCCCACGGCCCGCTCCAGCTCCAGCAGCCCCAGCCCTGCTGCACGCGGCTGCACCGGGAAGCAACGGATCATGCGGGAGCCCCAGGACAGGAGCCGGTGCCGCAGGGTGGCCGCTCCGCTGCGTCCCGCAGCCCTGGAACTAGCAGCATGGCACAAACCCCGCAGGAGAGCAGAAACTGGGAAATTAGCTGTGCCCGAACTCTGCTAAATGACCTGGCAAACAGCTCCCTCCCCTCCCCGTTTGTGCCCGGATACATCTTATTTGCCAGTGAAAAGGTTTCTTCCTAATGAATTTACCACAAAAAGGAGAAAAATGGCCTTGGCCTCAACTCAGAGGGGAAGGCTGATCTGATCATGGCAATTAAGCAGGCACAAAATGGAAAATCTCTGGGCTTCCCAGAGAGAAAGGGTTAAATTGCCATGGAAACAACCATGCATTATTTACATGGCCTAATGAATAAAACATTTAAGTAGTAGGCTAATAAATTTCAGAACACAAAGCAAAGTAAGCTATGATTTAAATATATGCCTCTGATGAATATAACTTGAGTTATAGAGCTGAAGCAGTGGGAGACCCAGCTCAGTTTTACACCCTCATCTCACTAACATGAAGGTATATCTTCTTTTTAATAAATGATTTTTCCAACGAGCACACAAATTGGCATGAAATCCTCTCCTGTCAGGCACCCAAGCCTTTCCTAATAGCGTTTCTGGTGCTTTTCTGTGGAGGTAGGAATGCTTTTGTTTTTGTTTTGCTCCCCTCCCGCCCGTTCTGCCAGATTTCTGAGCAGGATAACATTAGCAATCAATTTGTTAAACTGTTAGCAGAACATATGTTGGAAGGTTTCAAGCAGACCCGGCTGAAGGATGCGTTGTTGACTGCGTGCCGTATATACGCGCGGCCCATATGGCTCCGCGCTGCCTTTGTCTTCCGCGGGTGCCGGCTCCGGCGCACGCCCTGCGGCTGCACGAGCCCTTCCAGCTCCAGGCCGGCGGGAGGGCTCCGTGCCGCCCGGATTGGGAATCCCGGCTCAGGGAGGACGAGTCCCCAGAGATGGGGAGGTTTCCCCCAATCCCTGCGGAGCCTCTTCTTTGCTTGGGTGCTCCAGAGAGGCCCTTGGCTCCTAGCGAGGGGCAGTTCAATGAGGAGCAGCTCCCGGGTGCCCCAAGGCACTTCCCGGGGAGCACTGCGCATGTGGGGACCAGCCAGGCCGAGCTGCCCGGCCTAGACGCCTCCACAAAGAGCGGTCGGGACCCGCACAGCCCCGCTACCTCCCCGGCTCCAGAGACAGAGCAGACTACTGCTGCATTACTGCTGCACTGCTGCACTGCTGCTGCACTACTGCTNTACTGCTGCATTACTGCTGCACTGCTGCTGCACTGCTGCTGCATTACTGCCGCACTAGTGCTGCACGACTGCTGCACCGCTGCTAACGGAGACCCTGTGGTTGACCAGCAGGTCATACGCTACTGCTCAGAGAACTATTTCTGGAGAACTCCTGGAGCTCCAAGAGGCACAGAGGGTCGGATTGCGCCCACAGCCTGGGGCCAGGTGGGAGGAAGGAAGCAGGTTAACTACGTTGCCTGAACAATTTGCTGCTAATTAGGCAAATGAGCAATGAGAGCACATGGGCAGGAGGGTCCCCTGTCCTGGTTTGTCCTGGGGGAGCTGCAGGGTTAGGGTATTTTGGGTGGCTTGGTGGGCCGTGCGGATGGGCTGCAGGGACCAGTGTTGTGGATTTGTTTGGGTGCAGAGGAGGGACGTCCTTCGGAGAAGGTTGGGAAAGTTCAGAATTACTTTAAAACCCCATTTCTAGGCAGCCCGGCTGTGCCGCCTCCCTTCCCGCCAGCCCCATGACACCGAGCGCCGCGGAGCAGCCGCGGATCCGCCGCCATCCCGGCGCCCGCTCCGGTAATTAATTGCTCTGTAAAGTGCTCTGAGATGCGCTGCGTGAAAAATGCTGTGTAAAAAGACTGATACAATAGAGGTGTTGGTACTTAAAGTGGCCAAAGCCGAGATAGGCAGGCTGCTGGCAAATACGTTTTTTGCCACTATTTAAATGAGAAAGGTCCATCAATGAAAGCTCAGGTGATCCATTACTCCCGAGCCCCTGCAGGATAATGTTTAAGGTACATGCCTATACAGGCCAAAATCATAATTTCCATATGAACTAGTTATTTATAACTACTGACAGGAGGAATTATGTGAAATAAACATAATTTATAGTTATTCCAGGAAAAGCCATCAAAATGAAAACTAATAAGGGTTTCTTTCAGCTAAAAGGGTGTCAATTTGTTAGAAACCAATGGACAACGTTAATGCACCTGACAGAATTATTAATATATTTTCAAACAACGTAATTGTTTATAAGCAGTCCTCCTCGCCGGGCCAGGGACCACGGAGGTGGAAAGGCAGCGGAAGGCGCTGAGGGCTTGACTTAGACAGTGATTTTTTTTCTTTCAATGAGCAACTCTCATTTTTTTGTAATGAATGTTGAAAAGGTAAGTCCCTCTTTTTATTGACAAATGCTTTAGTGTCTTACAGCAAAATAATTTCCATTGCAGAACATGGAAACGACTATGGGAACTCACCCTCACCCTGCACACAGCTCCCAGATGCAGTGGCAGGGCTGCAAGCTCTCGGAATGACCCGTTTTCTCGTTTCTCACCCCAATGCTGCAGGAGACGGTTTGGAGCACCCTGGAGAGGTTCCTGTGTGCCGGGCCGGCTGCTGCCGGGGATGCTGTTATCCCGGTGCCCCCTGGATCGTCCCCAAGCGGCTCGCGTGCCTTGCTGGTACTGCTCTCCGTCGGTTCAGATCTTATTTATCAAATAGACAGCGTTTTGTTTCAATGGGTGATTTTTCATCTTCCATTAGTGAAGTTGCTCCCAAGGCTCCCCAGGGCGCTGTACGGGGCCCGTGGTTATTTTGTGCTCATTCGCTGCCACTGGGTTATGTTATTCCTCAGCATGGAGTAGTTTCCATTTCTATGCAGATGATGCTCAAATTTATTTGTCAGCTACGATGCGCGCTGTCTCGGCTGTCGTGGTGCCATCAGCCCGTCTCGTGACGTCCCAAGATAGATGTGCAAAACTTTTTGCAGTCAGATTCAGACAGGAGAGGTGAGGCCTGCCTCGATGCCAGTGTTTTATTTCCCCGATGGCCCGTGCGGCGCGATAGGCCCCAGGATCTTGCTGTGGCGTCCCCGTGCGCTCCCGCTTCCCGCGGCTCCGGCTCGCCGTGCCGCCCACACGGTGTTCCCATGCTCTGAGTGTCACTCGCGGTGGCACGCGGCCCGCTTGCCCACACGGGTGGTGGGACAGGGTCAGCAGGAGTGTTCGCCAGCGGCAAGGCAGGGGCTCTGGTCCCTACCGACTTGGGGTGGTTTGGACCCTGGTCTCGTGCGGGCTGCTCTGCGCGGAGCCGTGGCCTGTCCTGCTCTCAGCTCCGGAGCATCCCGGTGCACTCAGCTGGCTGCCCGTGGCTCCAAACAGCGCTTCAGGAATAGCCAATTTGTTTCCATGAGGATGAACCGACTGGTTCTTGCAGAGGCATCAAATAAATCCACTTCATACATTATTTGTTAACTTCATCAAATAAAGTACAATTTTATGGCTTAAATGTCAATCTCTACAGCTCATTGAGTTCTTTAAAACAGCGGAGAGACTTGCCTGTTTACAGAAGCAAAAATTAGGCGGGCGGCTTTCAGCCAGCACTGGGAACCCTTGGCTCTTGCACTAGGAGGAATCATAAAATATATTCAATGTGGAGAGTGTGCAATTTGACAAAGACAATTTGATTTGTCCATAGCTTTTAAAATATTCATACTCCTTTGATGGACTATAGTTTTATAAATATGGATTGCCATTAGCCGGCACGGCGGCCGCTGCTTGAGCAGTGCTGCACGAGGCTGGCTCGCAACGAGGGCACCCAGCAAAAAAAATCATCATCTCCACCTAAGACCTTAATCAGAAGCATTTGCTTCATTTGCAGCACAGAGGTCGGTAACTCCCTTTAGCTGCTGCTGTGTTTGCGCCATTCAGGAGGAAAACGTTCTGCAGGACAGGGCCTCCGCAGGTGCTGGAGCAGGGAATGGAGCCGGCGCGCCAGAGCGAGTCTGGAAACCAACCTGCCTTTTGGGACGAGGGAGCAGAGGGAAGGGGGTGAAGACCAGGGCTGGCACCAGGACGCTCGGCCTTTGCTCCGTTGGTGCCGGCGTGAGCCGAGCGCGCGGGCAGCGCACGCAGCCTTCAACCTGTGGAGCGGCAGCGAGTCCGGCTAGCGGAGCACCAGCTCCCGGAATAGAGTGTTCCGTTACGCCGCACACGGACCTGCACGTGCAGGAAAGCTCTGGAGCGCCTCGGTGCAGCCCAGGAACTTGCAACAGCAAGTAGGTGCTCAGAGTTAGAATTCAACTTGTGATGAAGCTTCAGTTTCCAGCCTAAAAGTTTATGCAAGTTAAGAAAACACATCCTCAGATTAAAGACAGTATTGCACTACTGTCAATTTTCAGACATTGCCATCAGGAAAAAAAAATTACATTTCAGGCTGACGAGCGACTAATCAAGGCAAGTGAAACGGTGCTGCAATAAATTACTCCACAGCGAAATAAACCACACAAACAGACCGATGATAATAAATGTAAATTATTTCTCTGAAGAAATTTTCTTGGTATATGAGTAATACGAACCATCAGGAAGGAGTCTTCCTTAACATTAATTACAGAAAATGACAAGTGAGCTGATGACTGCGAAGGCTCATTATCTGAGAACATATTCACAACTTTGCAATTTGCGCGAGATGTACTCGGGCTAAATTAATCTCCCTTCTTTGCATGAGCCTCTTCTAATTTTCATGTTATTAACAGGTTTGCAGTATCACTCAGTGCTTGTCACTCTAATCAGGTTTCGGCATGTTCGCAAAAGCGAAGTGTCATTTATAAGGATAAGCCCTCATAATGGCGCTCTCTTTCATGTGGAGAATTCTACAAGGTTGCTTTTAATAAGGTCCTTTAATCATCTCCCTTTGCTCAACTTTTGGCCCCTCTGTTTTTTTATGAAGAGTCATTAAAAGACTTTGAAGTTCATCAAGGATGAAAAATTCATGACATTGTTGCAGGAAAAGGGAAGCGGGAAGGCGGGATGCACCGGGGAGCAGCTGCGCGGAAGCAGCCTGCGGTGAGTGGGGTCCTCGGCTCTGCTCGAGCTGCGGGATGTGCCGCAGTAGCACCGCGGCTGCCGTCGAAGCCAAGTGGTGACGGCGCAGAGCTGACGTGGGGACGTGCATGGGGCTGCTGCTGCTGCTGCGTGCGTGCGGGGATGCACTGCGGTGCTGCTGCATGCATGGGAGGAAGCGCTGTGCTGCTGCATGCATGCACTGTGCACTGCACTGCTGCTGTGTGCGTGCAGGGATGCACTGCGGTGCTGCTGCAGCGTGCACGCAGATATGCGCTGCTGTGCTGCATGCATGAGAGGAGGGACGGTGCTGCTGCATGCATGCACAATGCACCGCACTATTGCTGTGTGCATGCATGGATGCACCATGCTGCTGCATGCGTGCAGGGACACACCGCGGT
Organism: Crypturellus undulatus; assembly: GCA_013389825.1. Lineage (NCBI taxonomy): Eukaryota > Metazoa > Chordata > Aves > Tinamiformes > Tinamidae > Crypturellus > Crypturellus undulatus. The sequence continues at coordinate 66,640 of VWPW01031481.1, read as the reverse complement.
GCTGCAGTGTGCATGCACATCTTGCTGCCCGTGTCTCTGCTGGCTGCAGGAGCCGCGGCCACATTGTGCCTTAGAGGGCAGTGTTAATCGAAGGCGACGGCGCTCACGCTGCGCCGAGCTTCCCAGCATAACCTTGTTCTTCTGTGATCTGATAACACTGGACTGGGGTTTGTGCCGGAGCTTGGGAACACACTGGAAGGAGGGGGAGAACTTTATTAAATTTTTGAAATTCATTTAAGCAGGGATAGCATAATGAATTGCCAGATCTTGTGTGCACATTGTCCCCGGGAGCAACAATAATTTAGGTGGACATAAACCAATATGTAGATTAAAAATGTTTAAGCCAAGTGTCGTAAAATATATAAAAACATAAGGCAGAATTAACATATCAAAGTTTAGCATTATAAGTAATGACGGGTCAGATATAAGGTTATGTCTGCAAAATTGCATTTCAATATAATAAATCCATTCAAACTCTGTCCAGAGACACAAATTGAATCTATAGACGAAGCAACTGCAATCCATTGAATGTTATGAAGTATTCAAGTGAAAACAATGCATTTAGAAAAGAAAATTGAGTCTATTTTAAATATACAGGTGCTTGGTGTGTCTATATGGCTTTACGGTCACACAGATTTGTACACACTGCATATGCAGCCTACTTTTGACAAAGTCCTCAAAATGATGAATTTCTGATGGAAGACTTGATATTGCAGCAGATCTGTTATGCACCGCTTATCCCATAACACAAACCATTAATAATAATCATACTCCCGAATGTACGGCGCACTCTTGTCGGGATTTCAAAGCTTCTGCGTTCCCGCCCCAGAGGAGACATCAGCCCTGGCTGACCTTCTGCGTCGGGATGGGGACCGGGATGTGCCCAGGGATGGAGATGGGGACCAGGATGGGGATGGGGACTGGGATGGGGCCAGGGCCAATGTGCCGCAGTGTCCCTGGGTCCGGACCCCCTCGCCGAGCCGGATGGACACTCTGTCCCTGAGCGGGGCTCCCAGCACGTAGCCGTGCCAGCGAGTGCCTCATCTTGGCACAAAACCCACCGATAATTGGAAAGAAGCAAATATGAAAACGTTAGGATTTGCCGTGTCATATGTTAACTTTTTATTATCTCATGATGCCAATGGTCCGCTGACAGATGCTGCGTTATTAACGTTTGATTAAAAACCGCTTCAGGTCTGGAGCAGGCTGCTCGGAGGAGAGTGTCTTGACAAGCCTGGTGGCTCTGATTGACAATTAATAACATCCCCGTGTCACCGCCCGGGCAGCACCGCTTCCCGCCCGGCTCCTCACAGCCACGTGCCAAAACGGAGAGGGAAGAGCCGAATCCGTGCGCCCTTGCCTTCACAGAGAGGAGGCGGCGCGGGTGGCCTCGGTCCCACCACGGGAGCTGGGCTTCATGTCGAGCCGTCCCTGACAGCATGAGGCTGTAGCCAGCGAAATACAGGCCTGATTATTTGAAAAACTAGAGGGAAAAATGTTAAAGCATTCAAAGTGTTTGTCAAAAAGAAGATCTGTTTGTGCTGAGGAGGATGCAGGGGCTCAGCAGGGGCCCTTCTCAAGCCGGTCCTCATGCAGGTGCGCTGGATGTCTGCCTGTCAGCACCGGGACCAGCAGAACGGTGCCAACGCCTGCGTCGGAGGAGCCCCCGCGCCCGGGGCCGGGCACTCCTGTGCTCCAAGGCGAGCGTCTCCCCGGGCCTGCAGCGAGCGGGGGAAATAATCACACGCTCCCGAGGTTCAGCGGGGAATACTTCTGAGAAGTGCGTCCTCCACTGGGAGTTTCATAACCATTTAATCTAATTTTTCTTGATGTTTTGATCTTCCTTTTAAACAAGGCATTTGTCATTAGCTTTCAAGGAGACAAGTTGCTAATACATTACACTCTTAAAAGGCCCACAGTTAGTGTCACTGTCTCCTGATGGCTGCTCACTAACAGCACATGAGAGGAGTCGCCGCGGTGCGGGAACGGCTGGGGCTCTGGCCCACATGCTCCTTGCGATGCTCTTTGCTCCTTGCGATGCTCTTTGCTCCTGGTGATGCTCTCAGCTTCTCCCTTGCTTTGGGGTGGATTTGGGCATTCTGACCATCTCCACGTAGGCACAGAGTGGAGGTTAGTGGGGGATTAGGAAGCGCAATGGGAAGCGTGTCCCAGTGCAGAGCCTGTTCCCCACGGCTGCCGCCCGCCCGGGGCTGCGGCGCCCGCGGGCCCCCCTGCTCCGCTTGCTAGCCAGCGCCAGCAACGCAGATGGAAAATGAATTTTTTTAACTTCTTGAGTGACAGAGCTTGCATATTAAATAATAATGAACCAATAAATTACAAGAAACTAAACAACCAGGAGAATCTGTATGTAGAATTTGGAGTATTTATAAATGAATAAATCATTCATGATGGATAAACTCCATGGAGCTAAATGCACCATTTACCAAACTTTAAGGCATTTTGCAGCGCCGTCACCTCTGCGCAGCGGCTCCGAGGGCGGGTGGGTGCCTCCGCGCTCCAGCGCGCTCCGGCGGCACCGCTCCTGCGGGCAGCGCCGGCAGCCAGGCACTTCCCCGACACCGTGTCATCTCCTCTCCCCGTCTGCATGACATTTGGTTAAACAAGATAACGCTGAATAATGCATGGCAGGTGAATGTTTTTTGACAAAGAATCATTCCACTAAAGTGTTTTTTAATTGGGAGGCTGCAAACATTTGCAAACGCTGAGCAACTGCTGGAGCAGCTAATGCCCCAAATGGTGGCAGAAAATCTGCTTTTCCCATCCTTGCCCGTGCGTGGATTCTCCTCCCTTGGCCCACGCTGCCTTCGCAGGACAGAGTCCCAGAGGAGCCTTGCTGCCGTCCCGAGGCAGGCGTCATGCTGGGCGATCATGGCCCCGTGCGAGCGAGCCGGGCAGCTGCCTGCGACAGGAGGGAGCAGGGGCAGGAGGGGGCCCAGGTGCTGCACACAGGGACACTGCGCCTCGTGCTCCGTCCCGCCTGGTCCCTGCATGCAGCATCCCCGGCATTAACGATGGAGCTGTGCCCTGTTGCAGGGCTGCACCGTCCGTTGTGGGGTAATTAATGGGTGGGGGATTTTTGTGACAGGGATTCAATGGCCTGGAACAGACTTTGTGCCAGTTCCAGTGCCTCAGGCAAGACGCTTGCTAAGCACTCCTAGGGACACCAAGTTGAGGCGCTTTGCAGCTTTGCAATTAGCACGTCGTTTGCTTTGGCTTGTCAAGGACAGGGCCAGTCCCACATCCCCTCTGCACTGAGGCTGGGGGGATCTAGGGTTTACCCAGGGCTGCAGGGCCCCCAGCCCCGTACCTGCATTGCCCTCCGTGCCATCGGCATCACCGCGGGGCAGCAGAAATCCCAGTCGTGGAGGTGCCGGACACACGGCCGCAGAGCCAAGGATGCGCTGAGCCCGGTGCTCTGGCACGCAGGGACAGCGTGCAGCATGCAGCACGCGGCTGCTCTCGCGGGTGTTTTCCACAGGGTTTGCAGTGTTTGCCACGGGTCTGCAGGCTTTTTCCCATGGGCTTTGCAGGTGTTTCCATGAGTTGCAGGGATGGTGCCCGGCCTCACGGAGCTGGGCGAAGCCAGAGGCCAAGCAACCACGGAGCGACATGGGCCCGTGCCAGGGGAAGGGCCCGGGCACTCCCCAGGCTCCGAGCGTGTCCGAGCGCGTCCGCTGGGCGCTGCAGGCAGTGCGCGGGATCCCGCGCCAGGAACGCAGGGTGCGCTCGGCGCGGCGGTTCGCAATAAACAGCGCATTGTTTTATACCAAGCCATTATAAAGGTCCCCAAGGGCAAGCCTAAGTATATATTATATTTTACTCTGAATCCCTGTTTTGACTTGACTTTATAACAAAACCATGTTTTCTGTATTTAAGCAGATGCAGTAAAGGAAAGGTCGTGACTGGTGCTGACATGGAAATCTCATTTGGCTCATGGGTCCCCTTAGGGTCTTTATGCTGTGCGGTACTCGAGACATATTTCAAAATACAGCACTAAATGTCACTCTTTAATGGGCAGAGGCACTCCAAATGTTTTTTGAATTTCCTCGGAAAGCGCTTTTCCGAGCTGGTGGCTCCGTGCAGAGCAGCGGGGACCGGCCGCCCTGTCGCGCTGGGATGGGGCTTCCTGTCGGAGCAGTCGCAGGAGCTGGGTTAGTGCCTCCGCCCCGTGTTCCCATTTTCCCACGGGGCTGCCAGAGGCTGGGGTGGGTAGAGTGCAACATGCAGAGCTACAGAAATTCACTGGAAAACGTCAGAAGAATCAACACAGGAAGACTTGAACCCCGTGAATAATTTCTGCCTTAAGGAGTAGCTAAAACACTGAAAAAACGATCTCATCTTTCTGTTTTCATTGAAATCGGGCTCGGTTTGAGGATGATCATGTTCATTTGCAGTTTATGCTGCAGAAGGGAGAGACTGAGGCATTGCCACTCAGTGGAGTGGGAATGCTGGCGGGTCATGGACAGGGCGCGGGCGGCTCTCCCTGCTCCATCCTCACGCCTCTGCCTCCCAGTGCAGCTGGGGAAGCGGCTCTGGCTCCGCCACCGCTGCAGCCCTTTGCCAAAGGATGGGGAATCAACAGGATCCTTTCCTGCTCTCAGCAGGGCCATGATTTATGACCACTTTATGCTGCGTGTATAGTATGCAAGCTTATTTTTCTCTTAGCTGCTATAAAAATTAAAGATTTAGGTATATACTGCAAAAGGTACTACCACTTTTATGTACTAGCATTTCTCTCCTATGATCAGGGTATAAATCCAGCTTTTCCAGCATGTCTATAAATTACTCCGTATCAGCAGGGCAGCTGTAGGTCAGCCAGGCAGAGCCAGACCAACGCGCTGGGAGCGCCCGCGCGGCCGGGGCTGTCACGGGCTCCCCGGTGCGCCCTGGCCCGGTGCGCTCTGCATCCTCCGGCACGCGCTGGCGCCGGCGGAGCGGCTCTCCCAGCAGCATTTCCTCGGCACCGGAGCAAATCGGCCCGGGAGCTGACGCTGCACCGCTTGATCTAGCAGTTCTGAAAATACCTCCTAAATTTCACCCAGTGCCCAAAACGCTGCCTTGAGCAGGATGAATGCGTGGTCTCATGGGGCTGCCAAAAGTCTCATCCGCAAAAATCTCATCAAGACCACAATCGTGATGATTGTGAAAAACAAAATAGTGTTTTTGTAGTGTAAATGGAAGCAAATATTTGAAGTCACATGGCACTTTCTTTGCATTAATTAGCAATTTACTGAACAAATATTGCTGTGCAAACCAACAATCAGTATCTTGTAATTAAAAGCCAGCTCATGTTTATCTGTAATCTTTCATGGAAGATCCCTGAAAACCATAGTCTACAGGTGTTTGCAAGGTGGAAAAAAAGTGCGGATGGAAAGAATCCCATGGAAATCAGTAAAACTGTGTCTTTGTCCTGCATTACCAGAATAGCTGGGTGCAGTGAGAGTGCCTCCGAGCGCCATGTGCAGCGCAAGGTCAGCACTGGAGGGGAGCCCGGCTCCCTGGTGCCGCTTCCAAAGGGTTAACCTCAGAGACACTCCCGCCTTTCTGCAAGGAAGTTTCCCCAGTGGAAAAATTCCTAATCTTCATTAATATTTAAAAACGAGAGCTCTGTGTACTCTCGGTAGAGTACGAGACATGAGGACAAATTAATCTCTGGGGTGAACATGGAACTCATCGCGGTTGCACTGTGGTCGCTGCTCAGGCTCCTGCTGCAGAGGGGAGCGAGGTCACAGGCCTGTCCCGGAGCTGCTCTTTGCTCAGAATCCCTCAAATGATTCCTTGGAAGAGTTTTCCACAGCCTTTGGCTCACATGTCCAGACACGTCCCCGGAGTCGTGCGGGAAGCGGCGGGAGCTGCTGGGGGGTGCTGGAGGCTCCAGCTTCCCACGTCCTGGAGGGCAGCGGCACTTCCAATATTGCCAGGGTTTCTCCTGGTGTTTCCAGCCTCCTCCCTGTGAGAAGCAGGGAAACCCTGAACCGCAGCTGGTGCTGGAGTGCCCAGGCCTGGTCTCCAGGAGTTTCCAGTGGACTCTAACGTGCCCGAGTCGCTGATGTTTGGCAGAATCACACCATCAAATCTGGACATGCCGTGGAAGCCGTGAAGGAATAAAACAGAGCACCCGAGTGCAGGTCCATTTGGTGTCTGACCTATTTCCTATAGTGAGAAGCTACAAAGATCTTTAGCCTCCAGATTTCCCTTGGTCAAATGAAATAAGGTCTGAGTGGCGTTAAATATCACTTTCACATTACCGACATTTTTCTTCCATATCGAGTGTCGTAAGTGGATAAAAAGCCTGATGTTCAGGGCACCTAAAGCACAGCACAGCCTCTGCTGCGGATCTTCGGGGACGGAGGCCGTGTGCTGTTAAAGATTAAAACCCGCCGTCTGCTTTTATGCTTGAGAGTCCTCGGTGACTCCCCGGTGACATCACATTCATCTCACTGTATTTGAAAAATGCATTTAAATGTCAAAACTAAAGTACCCAAACAAAGGCTCCTTAGCACACTAACCGCTAACACTGCTCAGCCCAGCGCCTTCCCAAGACATCTGGGACCAGCTCTATCCATAAAATATACCCCGAGCAGCGCTGGCTCTCTGAGGACACACGCGCTCTCTCTGCAGCGCTGACCTGCTTTTCCCTCCCCAAACAGCCCAAAGCAGGAGCCTCTGCACGGAGACTTGGGGATTTCCGGAGACGCCGCAGGGCCACGTCCTGAGCAGGTCGTGCTGCGGGTCCCGGTGCCCGGGTGCCCCAGGGCCGCCTGGAGCGCCCGTGTTAGCCACCAGCCACGGGACTTGGGCACATGCCGCTCTCCAGGTCCTCCCTGTGCCCGTCCCTGCCCAGTGCTGGGCACCAGGGCTGCCCTGGGGACACTGGGGTTCTTGGACGCTGCTGGCTCCTGGCCGAGGCGCCCACGTTGCAAAATGCAGCCCTCAACGTGCAGTGCAGCTTCAGCTGGGGACACGGCGAGGGGGACGCGATGGCAGCGCGGTTCTAGAACGCAGGATGCGGTGGGCAGCGGTCGCGGGGCGGCAGTGCTGCCTGCGCACGGACGCCGCTGAGGGGACAGCAGCTCCTCCTCGGGAAGAGCCCTGAGGTCTTCATAATGGACTGCAACTTTCCAGAATAATTTAATTTTTTCCTACTGCTACGATGCCGGAATTTCAATCAGACAAAACCGTATAATGGATTTCTTTCGCTGGGCATGTTACATAAATTGCATATTCAAGTACTATAAAATATTTGTAACAGACAGGTACTTTTCTAAATTGGGTCTGACAGTAAGCAATGGTGACTGGAATATTTATGTGGTGGCACCTCTGTAACAAGGCACAAGAGGGTGCGGGACGGCAGCCCGGAGCCCCAGCAGCACCCAGGATGGGACGGGACAGGACGGAACGGGACGGGCAGGATGGGCCAGGACACTGCCTGGTGGGGCAGGGTCCGGTGGGACAGTGGCACCCAGTGACTTCCAACACCTCCGCAGAGCCCCCAGTCGGGATGCAGCCACCCGGAGGGGCGGAAGGCCCCATCCTGCCCCATGCTGCCTGCCATAGCTGCAGTTGGTGAGCCCGTATTTAGCCATTTTGCAATTAAAACATTGTATTGATACAAATAGGCTCTGGCAGTCACTTCATAAGGTTTTTAATTGAATGATTATTGTACTAAATAACAGTTTTTAATGGAGCATGAACTTCTGCACTGATGGCTGCGGACTCGGAGGTTGCCGCAGGTTCGTGAGTGCCGCGAGCCCTCCGCACACGGAGCCCCCCGGAACCTCCAGGTAAATTCACACTCCTGCAAAATTGTTAGCTCAAGGTGCTAGCAACTGACTAAAAACTTGGATAATTCAGCAGTTTTCTTCCAATATACACAGCTCAATAATAAAAATAACATCTTTACATCTGTGGGCTTTCTGTTCCCATTCGCCTTCACAAAAAAGCACCTTTTTAGAAATGGCACCACCCAAAAGTATTTTCTGAAAAATGGTATTGAACGGATCCATTTCCGAGGAAGTTGGGCTCCCTTTGTGAGCATCACACGTTTCATAACGGCCTTAACAAAGAAAGTTGTCTCTGAATGCAGTAATTTAGTCCTGAAAAAAGTGACAAACAAATAATTCCAACTAAACTGGGGAAAGAAAAGAATTGACTTTTAATTATATAATCTTTTTTGATGAATTTATTTCTGACAGTTTTATAGGCTGACAAGAGCAAGTATTTTATATGCAAAAAACATTATTCACTCTCAGTTGTTAAAGCATAAAAATTGTCAAATGATTTTAATACAGTTTTAAGTTTAATGTTTATTGTCAGGAAAAAAGTCCACAGCAATTACCAAATCACATGGCCCTTAATTCTTTGTGTTCTTGACAGCAAAAACAATAAAATGTTTTTGCCCAAACCTTTTACTGTACAGATTTATGAGCTTTAAGAGACAGATGTTTTTCTCATATTGTTATTTTTTTAAGGAGCTGAACTCATAGCTGTTTTCTATCGTGGATGAATCACTCATCCTTTTCCTTGAGCAAGTAATGGAGTAAGATTTGGTATCTACCTCTTCATACGCAGTCCTGACTCCTTACAATGTCCTGCCCTTTCCCTCCGTAGCTGTCTACGTTAAAGCAGCCATTTGTTGAAGAAAAGCGGCTTTGCTCACCAAGCAGCCTCCTTCCGTTTCCCCAAACTACCTGCCTCAACAGAATGAAGCAGTCTGAATTCATGGCAATTTTCCTTCCACCCTGAACCCTCTGGAGGTCCAAATATTTTTCCAGGAGGTGGAGGACTATGCTGAAATCCACATGACTTCCCTCCTTTGCCAGCAATGCAATTCTCTTGCATTTAATGGATTTGGAGAGGAAACCCTGTGCCCGCAGAGGCACGTTAGAGCCGCCGCGGGCTGCGGGGCAGGACGTAACTAATGACTTTTAATATCGGAATAGTGAAACCAGGCTGGGAAATATTAATCTTTTTAAAAATGTAAAGAAACGGGGCTGGTTTCCATGGCAAAGCGCACCTCGTGCAGGTTATCTATGAGCCGGGGCGGCGGCAGCAGGGTCAGCAGCGGGACAGCGCGGGAGCCCCTCGCGCCGGCTCATGCCGGGTGGGCACGCAGGGAGCTGGGGAACAGCCACCACCCGCAACACCCCTCTGATTCGCAATGTTGTTCGTAAGACAGAAAGATGTCACTTCTTCAAAATATTTTTGCAGACTCCTCCTTGCCCCACGCATGTCTCTGAAGCAGCAAGGCGCTCATGAGCTCTTTTCCTGCTTTCCTAGTTGCAGATGTGTTGAGAATCCTAATTAAAACTTCTGAGCCTCCTTCCATTCACAAGGAGCGCATCATTTTTCTTTCAGGTCTTTTTTAATACAGGGTCTCTGTGCCCATTACAAAAATTCCAATGCATCTTTGGAGTTAGCAGCTAATTATATTTCTCCAAGTTATATATCGGGAGTTGTGGATGTGGGAAAGGCAATTACTTTTTTTCTCATTTAGCATAGCAGCCACACGCTGCCCCCGCGCTGCCGTGCGCTATAGATCAGCGCAGCCGCGCCGCGCGGGAGGGCAGCTGCTTGCTCAGCTCCTTCCGGCTCTCGTCCCCCGGGACGCGCTGGGGTCGCCGCGCAGCCTCTCCGGCCTCCCGGGCGCCCGTCCCGCGTGGGGCTGCGAGTGGCCGCGGGGCTCGCACAGGAGGGACCAGTGGGCTGTGTCCAGCTGCGCCTGCAGCTGCGCCGCTGCGCACCGGGGCTTGGAGCCATGCTCAGCTGCGCGCCGGCCCGGGGCTTCGGCCTTCTCTGCTTTCTGAGCTCTGCAGCGCTCACATCGTCTCTGCTTTTACTAAAGTGAACTCGTGAATGCGCCCAGAAGCAGCTCCAAGGTGTGTGCAGCGTGCCGGGAAAAACAGTGTCTGGGCTGGTTGTGTTGCTCGGGTGATCTTGAGCTCAACAAAACGTCCTGCTGGAGTGTCCTGTCCTGCCGCCCCAGACCCTGGGGCTCCCTAGCCCTATGTCTGCGTTGCCATTCCTAAAATCCCAGTTCCCAGGTGCAGACCTTCCCTTGCTGGCAACTCATGTGTTTGGAGGCAGCACCAAAGCCCAGAGTTCCTTGGGAGAGGGCCTTGGAGTCTGGGCGGGTAGGGAATATTGGGAACGGGCATATACGTGTGATGCACCTCTGGCCGTGCCCTGTGTCCTGCGGCTGGAGCCCTGCCCCAGTGCAGCCCACGTGCAAAGGGCTGCAGCGCCGCAGACCTGCTCGGTTTGCATTTAATTAAGAGCAAGCAGGGAAGTTAAAGATTGGGTTTTCTCCATCCTGTGATAAATTAACCTCCTCCTTGCTCGGGAGGACAAGCCAGCTTGCAAGATCAATGATCTCCTGACGCTTAGCCTCCTGCTTGCTGGAAGGGGAAGGAGGGCGCGAGGCAGCCGTGGGGCTGGACGAGACGGCTGCAAAGGGGGCGATTACAGGGAAACCTGCGCTTAAATCCAGGCTTTAGGCTCTATTCCTGGAATAATCCTGCTCCTGCTGTGCTCTTTGGGGGCACATAGAGCACAGCCAGCATCACGGGGCTCTCCAGGCATGCAGCGCCCCTGACGCTCCGGCATTAGGGATCGGAGGACGCCTCTCTCCACGGGAGGCTCATTTGGAGCTGGAAGAGCCAGGCGGCTGCAGCCGGCACACGGGTTCCCTGCTCAGGGGTGGCCATCGGGAGCGCGCGGCTCCGCGCGGCCGCCACTTGCTGGCCCGGCTGCAGGCAGGTCGCTAACTTTGTTTGTGCTCGCGCTAATCACCAAGAGCAGCTTTGGCTGAACTATACCCACAAAATACCGCTTTGAACAGCGGGTAATAATGACAGAGTCAGCAAAGCAGTGATTTAAGCGTGCAGGAGCTGGCATGGCTGCATGCCGCAGCAGCGCAGGCGCACGGCAGCGAGCCCGGGAGCGCTGGGGTGAGCCCAGGAGCACTGGGATACCTGTGCCCGGGCTCCTGCCCTGCCCGGGCTGCAGCAGGGTGGCAGCTGCCCCCGTGCTGGGCGCTGCTGGGCCCCGCTCCGGCGCCGTCCTCCGCCCTCCCTCCCGGCTGAGGGTGCCCGCGGGGCGCGCACGGCCGGTGCCGCAGGAAGGGCTCGAGGCCGGAGGGCTCCTGCGGGGTCTGGGGCATCGCGAGGCCTCTGCGTCCTCATCCCGGCACCAACGGCAGCAGCCCTGGCCTCAGGCTGCAACTTCCAAGCATTTCATGGGAATGGCGGATTATAAATTTCTCAGAAATCATTAAAGGGCTGCTATCGTGCTTGCAGCTCTGTGCAAACAATGCTGGTCCTTATCTGCGGTTTTTGCTTCTCTAAACTCCTTCTTTAAATGTATTTTTATACAGCAGTGTTGACCTTTTCTGCCAGCCCCTGCGGAGTGAGGTTGTATCTTGTGTAAAAGTCATATCAAATGGGCCACAAAAAATCACTCTTGCCTGATTAAAATGAATAGTCTAGACGACGTGTGCATTTTCCTTCTGTGTCGTTAGCTTTGTGCGAGAGCTCGCAGCAATCAGGGCTTTTATGGGAGAAATACAGCTACAGGTACTGCCGGCTGCCTTAGCGGATACTAATTACAATCCCTGTAAGGATTGATTTGCAAAGAAAATTTCTATTGCCTCAAGGACAAACGTTTGTGCAAATCATATTATTGTGCATGGGGGAATGGGTAACACTTTATGAGATGGTTCATTTATAAATACTTTGCTATTTATTAAATTAAATGGTATTTATAACAATCCTTTTGCTAAGTTAATGTATAGCAAGTGTTCCATTTTTTGTGTTATTTCCGTGTAAACCGTGATCAGATCCCGCGTTGCTGTTGTCTGCCAGGGCTCTGCTCTCTGCGTCCGGGTTCCTTCTCCCGCCCGGGCTGCAGCAGGGTGGGAGCTGCCACCGCGCTCGCCTCCCCTTCGCCTCGCCGTGCCCCGAACCGAACCGTCCTTCTGTCCGTCCTTCCGTCCATCTGTCCTTCCTTCTATCCGTTCATCCATGCATCCTTCCTTCCTTCCTTCCTTCCGCCCCCGCTCCGCAGAGCTCTCCCCCGGCAGTGGTGCTGCCGCGGGCTCTGGGAGCAGCCACAGGAGAACGGTGCCTTTTAGATGCATAAAAGGTAAGATGAACAACGTGTCATAAAACTTTTAAAAGTTCCTTTTTTGTGTTTGTGCGGGGGTTATTTTATATGGCTTTTGATATGAAGCTAAAATTGCACATCAAAAAGGATAATGCATCTTTAAGCTGTTACAATGACTTCTAAATTTTTCATTTAATGTCAGTAAGGAAAAAACCCCCTCAGTTGGCTGAGTTACGTTACGAGATGGCTGTTTCATTCCATAAAGTGTCTGCCGTGGATTTGAACAGTAGGAAATCCAAGGGTGATAAATAGCTATTTCTAAGTAAATTTCATGCAATTGCCCTTTGGTTAAAGTCTTTCCTCTCAGCACTTTCCTGTGCACAGAGCCCAACTAATAATATTCAGGAGCAAGTGCTTTCCAGTGTGACAACTGATTGCACTTTGAAGCAGTAAATGGCTGATTTCATAATTGGTATAATTTTTCACAAGTACCTGAATGTCATATACAGAAAGAATAAGCAACCTGGACTTAATACGGGAGCTTTTTCAATTCTCCTAAAAATCAATAATGTATTAAACCCCTCTAACTGATTAAAATAACGTGAACCCTGAGTAGGCTTCGTGAGGACGGCAGGTTTCTTCAAGGGTGGCAGATTTATGGCAAAAGGGTTAATACATGGGGAGAAGGGGGACGCGTTACAGATGGAGCCGGTTTTCCTAATTAAACTTTTATCAAGATTTTCCCGCTTGGAGCCGTTGCGCTCGGTGCGATGGAAGTTGTGTTTCCGCGGGGCAGCAGGCCCGGACGCCGGCGCCGCGGGGCCGCTCCCGCAGGACCCACCGCGCTCACGATCACCGCACGCTCCCGCTTGTGTCCGATCTTCCCAGAGGACCCGCCGTGCTCACGATCACCGCGCGCTCCCGCTCGCTTCCATCCTCCAGCTGGGGAGCTCTGCCCGGAGCACTCTTTGCCCGAGATTAAAATAATTTTGGAAGCAGACACCCAATTCCTCTCCTTGCGTGGCAAATTGCCTATCTGTGAGCAGCAAGCAAGTTTTATTATGCACATGCGGTTTGCTACTTAACTGTCCTTAGGAGCCTCCCCGCTCGTGGTGCCACTGCGGACACAACGGGTCTCTGTGGGCACTGGTGACGGGCGTGGGGCACGCAGCTCACGCCACCAGCTCTGGCTCTCGTGGATTCGTGTGTAAATAGCTGTTCTAGGTTCCCCCTGCTCGGTGGGAATGTGCCGTTAGACATGGAAGCACGCTGGCTACGGCCGGGCTGTGGCGAGCGCAGGGCTGCGTGGCGGTGGAATTGGAAGCGTTTCCCTGGCTCGGGAGCGCCTTCCCGGGAAGCGTTTGCAGCCTGCGGCTTCGAACGCGGCTCAGCGCGCTTGGACAGCACCCGGCTCGTGGATTTCCTCCCAGATAAGCGTGGATGTTCTGCATCTCCACGTCCCTATGGGCTGTGCAGGAAATTGTGCAAAATTCCAGGCGGACAAAGCGGATGGCTCTTAAAAATTACACAAAGATCAAAAAAAATCGTGGAATCATTCATCAGGATTGCTGTAGTTCTTGACCACATAGTAAATGATTTATTTAATCTTAATATATTCCATAAAGAGTCCCCATATTTCCATAAATATGTCATATCTACCTAATACATAGTAATGAACCTGCTCCAAGGGTAAATAAATAAGATCTAAGCTCAGCAAGCCAATGTTTATCAAAGGGAGATATACAGATATTGAGTCCTTTAAAGTACCATTCTTCACAGCAATCACAACCAAGTTAGGCAATTTATAACGTGTCAAGTCAATTAGAATTCCCGGCAGAGCCAGGGCGCAGGGAAGCTCCGGCGGCAGCGCGGAGCACCTGCCCGCGCGGGCACACGCGAGCGCTCACACACGTGCACGGGCTCGCGTGTCCAGCCGGCGCGTGTCCCGCTGGCGCGGGGTGGGCGCTGCGCAGGGCACCGGCCTCAGCGGGCAGCGGTGCTGGCGCTGCTGCTCTCCCAAACTCATCAGATCTGCCGGAGAAATTCCTCTCACAGACCCCTAGCACTGCTATTTTCATGGGAATTTTCTCATAACGGGGTCTTTGAATTTCCACCTGTAGAATAATTTTGGTTTTGAAAATCATTTATTTTAAAATTTGATTTTATTTAAGAAACAGAAATAATTCCAAACTGGCAATTTTATTTGGGCTGTTTTAATTTTTAATACTACATTATTTCATGGGATCGCATGTAGCAGTGTGTTACACTGTGTAACATGGCATCACATACTTGCCTAATCATTTATTTTTATAAAAATACATAAAAAGGCATTTGCAAATAGAAATAAATGTTAATTTTTATAGGTTTCACCTTTTAATCTTATTTTTTAGTGCATTGTATTTCCTCTCTGTGTTGTAATTAGTTTGACAAAGTCAATAATAATAGAATATTCTGATTATGTCGATATGACATATAATATTATGCACTTCTACTACTATTATGCATATTATGACATGCCTTGACATGATATGACAGGTCACATTATGCACTACTACTGATGTCATAAAATAATGTAAAAGTAATGAAAACAAATTTTGAAATGCAAAATTTTAAAATGAACTCAGGACTACTTCTGAAACAAATTCCTAAGCCAATCTCTCTCATTTCCATTTGCAAATATTTGTTTCCTTCTCATCCAGAAGGCAGATGAGTTTTGAAATGTTAACATTTCCCGTGAGATGGGAACCTCCGAGTTCCCACCAGGGCTGGAAGCTCATGGTGCCTGGTGCGCGTCCTCCCAGACGACGGGTTTTGTTTTGACCCCCCTGCTCCCAGGACGGGATTGCAGGCGTCGGTCTGGCTCTGTGCCGGCGCAAGGGGGTTTCGGGCGTTGAAACGGAGCGCCCCGCTCCCTCTCCGCTCTGCGCGGCTGGAGTCCATGCGGGGCGGCCCGGTGCTGCGGCGTCTCCAGGCTGCGGGACACGGTTCCCAGTGAGGACACAATTCCCGGCCCCACGCCGCCGGCCGCGGCCCTGTGCACGTCCCAGCGATCCTCCTGCTGGACCGGGAGCCCCGGGTGGCGGCAGGGAGTCGTCGCGCCTGGGAAGCGCGAGCTGCGAGCGGGAAGCGGGAGCCATCGCACGCGGGAAGCGGGAGGCAAGAGCGGGAAGTGGGAGCCGCGTGCGTCCCGCGTGCACGTGGCAGGCGGCGCTGGGGCCGGCGCTCCTCGGCGAGGCCGGCGGGTGGAGGCAGGAGGGCAGCCGTGGAGCGGGAGCGCGAGCAGCCCGACCGCTCCCCGCGCGCTTCCACCGCGATCCCACAGCAGCCCCCAACGGCGGCAGCTCCGAGGCTCCCGGCCGGCTCCCGCGGCACCTCCCGGCCGGCTCCGCATGCGGGAGCACCACGTTCAGGAGCTCCGCGTGCGGGAGCGCTGCGCGCAGAAGGGGCTGGGGCCAAGCGCATTTCCTCCCCTTGTCTGCGGCACGCGGCACATTAAAGCCTCTACTATCCCGCTGCTGCTCTTCCGCTTGATTTTTTTAATTAAAAAACCATGGAGTAAACAAATATTCGGCACCGAGCAGCCTGCAGAGACCCATCGCGGCCGTGCCTGTGTCCCCCCACTTCTTCTGCAAAGTTCCTGTCTTAACAGCAGCAAAATAATAATAATATCACCTGGCCAAGCAGTTAGTATTGGATAAAAGTTTGAAGTGAAAGGCAGCTGGCAACCTTCTCCAGCCCGTGAAATGATATTAACATTTTATTATTCTAAGGTGAGCTTTTTGAAACGGAATTTTAAATGTTACCCTGCTGTTGCAGAACACAAAAACCTTTAATTTTATGCAAATGAACAGCAAGGAGCTGAGTGCTTAATGTAAACGAACACTTTCTTTGTAGGAGAGGTTGGAAGAGGAAAAAAAAATTCCCAGGGATTCTTTAATTGCTGTCTGAAATTATGTAAATCCCAGCGCCAGGCAGAACGCAATTATCCCGTGCCCCTCTCTGCCAGCACTGCTAATGTCTAACAAAATATCGGTGGGTGACATTTAGTCGAGGTAATGCAAATGAGAATTAATTTTTTTCCGAGACAAAGGGCAGCTGAAAGATCAGCCCGTCCACAGCACGGAGGAGCGACGCGTCCGGCCGCGGCGCCGGCCCCAGCCCGCGCCCGTCGCCCCGCGCGCCTTCCCCGGCGGCTCCGAGGTTTCCTCCTTAATTCATGGTCACTTTGACAAGGGGGTCGTGTGGGAACTGTGATTGAAACCCCCTAATGGCCCTGCCTCGTGTTGTGTAAAGCCTGCTCGTAATTTATCACTTAGTTGTGCTGATAACTAGCAATAATTCTATTAAATATTCAGAGCAAGCCTTTTGCAACACAATTATCCCGGGAATTGTCGGTGCAGAAATCCTTCCCGGCACGGAAGGTGCTGAGGGGGCGGACAACGTGCTGGCCCAGCTGCCTGTGACTGGGATGCTGCCCTTAGGATACTTCCCTGGGATACCGCATGCTTTGGCTGCATGAAGGGTGCAGTCCCACCAGTTTGCGCCCAGCATCCAGCTCTTGCCGTCAGAAATGAACCCCAGGAACAGGTAAGAGGTGTGAGATCCCTGCATCTCGCATCTCTGTGTCCATGGATCCCTTCCTCCCTGCCCCCTGTATTCCTGCATTGCCTGTCCCCACACCCGTGCATCCCTGCGGCCTTGCGCATTGTGACACCCCCGCGCTGGTGCAGACGCTCAGCCTTTTCCGCAGGATATTCACGGAAAGGTCAGCAAACGCGCGGTGACAGGCGGCAACCGGGGCTGCGCATCCCGGCCCCTTCCCGACCCCTTCCCGGCACGTGGTGCCGCGCTCGGCTGCAGGCCACGGTGCAGGGCCACCCTCACTGTGCCTGCACTGCGCGTGCTGCCGGCCCGGTGCCGCGCAGCGCTGCGCTCCGGAGCGGAGCTGCGGGCACGGCTGGCCTGCGAGCAGCACCGAAGAAAGACTTTGAAAATCTATGATTACAGCAGGGCTCTTTTTTTCTCTTAATTTTATATCGGTGGCTGAGTCCTGCTCTTGCTCCGAAGGATTAGAGGGATAATTCCATTATAATTTAGTAACAAGATTAAACGATCCAGTTATCCCGTTACAGGGGTCGGCAGAGAGGAGCAGCGGTTTCCGGAGGCCTCGGCGCGGGGCAGGCGCGCGCTCAGCCCATGGCCATGTGCAGACCCATGTCTGTGTCCCGGTTCAGATCCATGTGCAGGTCTGTGTCCACATCCCGGTCCAGATCCGGACTGTGCGCCGCCGGGAGGAACCCGCAGCACCGGCACATGGAGCTGTGCATATCCTCGGTACTGATTAGCTGATTAATTGATACCTAATTGATTGCACTGTCAGGGCAGGGCGCTAGTGCGTGCTGATTGCCTCGTGGCTGCTAACGAGTGCAGCAACGCGTTGTGCGGGCGCGGACACAGCGCCGCCGAAGCTACCAACGGCAACCGACGGAGCCGGCGGAGCTACCCGCACACGGCACGCGCTCTGGCACAAAGGGGCCTCCTTTCGCTGCTGGCTGCTTGCAGGAGCCCTTTGGTGCACGCGCAGCGTGGGCGAGACTGGCGCGCCCAGCCGTGTCCCTGCACACACCTCGTTACAGCCCGTCACAGTCCGTCCTTCTCTCCTCGAACAAACCCTTTGCAGGCTTGTTCTGGGGAAATTTATGGCTCCTTGGGTGAAACGTTAGGAAACATTGCACCAAGCACAGAGTGCCGCCCCAAGTTGCACCGAGCTCTGGGCAGGCGCCAAGGCGGCTGCTGCGACGCAGCTGCCTTGGGGCAGCTCCCACACCTTCAGCTGGCACCGGGATGAGGGATGGGCTGTCCCTTGGCATGCAGTGGGGTCACCCTCAGAAGATGATTAAATGGGAATCCCAGCAAAACCCGTGAGCTCGCAGGGTGAAGCAGATGGGGAGCAGCTCCAATCAGAGCGTGGGATCCATGTGGGTTTGCCGAGGAGCCACCAGACGAGTGCAGCGATGTCGTCTGGCTGTATTAGTTTAATGTCCACTTGAATCACTGACCTTAAGGTCTGAAAAGGACTAAATCCAGAAACAGATGATTTTTTCCATGCAACATGACAGAGGGGCTGTGGTCGCTTCTAAATGCAATTTTACGTTCACTTATGGAAATGCATTGTTCCCCGGCTACTTTAAAAAAGAAACCAATATATGTTCTCTTGAAAGGGGTTAGACCTCAATTATTTTAAAGCCATTGTGCAGCAGAGCAGCGATGCGGGCTGCCGGCGCGGCAGCACCGTACCAATGCTACCCCCTTGTGACCGCAGCCGCTGTGCCGGAGCTGACGTTCCCGCTGCTCCTGCTGCTCCTGCTGCTCCGGCTGCTCTGCCGCCCTGCACGGGGCAGCGCTGCATCCTGCTGCGCCCTGATGCAGTGTGCGCTCCCCAGGGCGAGCGCTGTGTGTGGCCACGCTCCAAGCGCTGCTCACGGCCACGGGGCTGTGGCAGGGCGGGCACAGCGGGAATGTTGGTCTGGATGCGCGCGGATGCAGGAAGCGGCTCGGGCAGCGCGCAGACACAGCGGCATGGGCACCGCACCACGGTGGTTTGCACATGTGCATGCAACCTGCTCTGCAGCCCGGTGCAGCCCGGCCTCGCAGCACTGCGCTGCGCTGCTTGTTCTCTGCATCTTGTTAATGAAAAGCATGGATGTAATTTCAATTAAAGATAATTACATATTTAAACTTAACATTAAATTCTGCACTAAAACAAAATTACATGAAATCTCAGTGTGCAGCCGTGCTGCAAGGCAGCATGTGACGCAGGCAGAGGCAGGCAGAGCTGCTCTGCACAGCAAATCCCGGCCCGCTGAATCCCGGTCCTTCCCGCACAATGCTGGGATGCCCAAGCACCATCCTCCTCACTGCAGCCCCACGGCCCGCAGGGAGCCCAGAGGCTGGGAAGAGCCGGTGCTGAGGCTGGCTGGGAGGGCGTTTGGGATTTGGGATGAGATGCACCGTTTCTGGCCAGTCCACAGCAGCTCTGCTGTGGTGGCAGGGGAGGCTGCAGCAGCACCAGCCCCTTTGGAGAGGCTCTTGTTTAATAAAACATGACAATTATTCATTGCAGGGTTTAATCTGATAGGAAATTCATGCTGCTCCTGCAATACTCGTTACCGTTATTGATTATTGTGGTGTGGCTGCAGCCGCGGCCGGGGCCTGTGGAGCGCAGTGTGCAGGGCCACCTGCACCCTTGCAGCCTGGGGGCTGCCTCTTGCCATGCTGCATCCTGCCATGCTAAATCCTGCAGCGCTGCATCCCAACAGACATGCTGCATCCCACCGTGCTGGTTCCTGATGTGCAGCAGCATGCTGCATTGTTGCACCAGGTATTGCAAGGAGGACAGGGGAAACCAGGGCGCCAGCTGAGCAATGCACCACGTCACACCGGCGTGGCTGTCATCGAGCCTCAGTGTGAACACGGCCTGGGGAGCCACTTGCTCCTCTCCGAGGCTGCAGCCATTTCCCATCCCTCTGCCCGTACGTGGGAGGAACAATCTGCAGAAAGGGTCTGGGGCCATGGGCTCTCCAGGCACCCGGGACCCCTCAGCGCTGAGCTGCCCTGCGCTGCTGCGGCTGGCCCAGCTGGTCCCACGGCGCTGGGCTTTCCCCTTGCCTGGGAATGATTGCAGTTATCAAGTACTGACAAGTGGCATTAAAATTTATTAGCCAGCATAAAGTTTTATTTAAGGGATGGATGGAGATTTAGAGGACTCTGCAAGCTGGTGCCAAGGTGGTGGCGGTGCCTTCCCAGTCCCACAATTACTGCACTGGTGCTGGGACAGCACATGGGAACCCCAGGCCCTTGTGTCCCACTGAATCCCATTGTGTCCAGCCACATCCCGTTGCTGTGGAATATCCCAGACCAAAGGCTCTAGGTTCTGCCGAGCCCAGCTCAGGGAGCTGGGAATCAGCCGCCCCCAGGGTCTGCCAGGACTGGCCGCTCCGCTCCCTCGGCACTGTGCTGGGGACAGAAGGGTGCAGAAGCCACAACCGACGCGGAATTGGCCCCCATTTCCCTGTACTTCTCCTCGGGCAGCCTCTCGGCGCCTGTCCTGCCGCAGGTCTGGGTCCGTGGTCCCCCGGCACGGCTGAAGCCAGCCCGGCTGCGCTTTATCTGCGCGGTGCTGGCGGGAGCGCGATCCGCGCGCTCGGTTAACGCGCCGCTGACAGATCTTTGATACGAGCATCATACAGAGGAAACAGCTTGACCCCCGAAGGCTGCCTCGCACGGCACGATTGACACTTCACATTGACTTTGCTTCAGGCTTATCAACAAATCTGAGCCAATTTTATTAAAGAGCTGTGTGTGGTGAGCGCCGTGCCAGCGAGACGGCTTTATTTACGGGTGGCCGAGAGAGCGGCGGGCGCCAGGCCCGCTCCCGCCTGCCCAGCTTCACCCCCGCGCTGGCACGTCCACACAGAGTGTCCCTCGCCCGCTGCCCGTCTGCAGATCCGCTGTGAATCACAACGGCCGGGAACACCCAGAACCTCCACATATCCCCCAGATCCAGGCGAGGCCACCGCACACTGCTGCGCCTCCCACGCGCGTCCGTGTGTCCCCCGTTCCATTTCTGAGGCTGGTCCAACGCCCACGTGACAGTGTCAGTGCGGAAGGGCCGGGACAGGGTCCCGGAGCCGCAGCAGGCAGCGAGCAGCCGGCAGGAACCGCTGCTCCAAGGCATCCATGGGTAATTACGTCTCTTTTTACTCATGCAAATTTTATCAATATTATTTATATATTCAAAACCATTTATAAATAATATATACATTTATGCTAAGGTAATTGCCTCAACTAGATTATTTGTCCCAGTTTTTATTGTCTACCCAGATGCTGAATATTAAAAGTGCTTCATGTTGGCGCTGGAGTCCGACTGGACACGGCAAGTCCCGGACGGAGCAAGGCCAGACTCGAGCGCATCCGCCCTGGAGCAGAGGCAGAGGCTTCGCCCCACGCGCCCGCCCCACCTGCCACCTCCTTGCTTACCAAAACTTGACACCGCAATGAAAAAAGATTAGGAGCATTGACAGGCCTGCAAAGGTGACAGCTACCAAGAAATATGGAGCAATCACCTTGTCAGAGTGCCTATTAGGAACCTAAAAACCCCCGCTCTCCTGCACCGGCGGCGCTGATTTATTGTGCAGCGCAGTTCATGAACTCATCAGCGGTTTTGCATGGGGAAGAGATGGATTTCCTCTCGGCTGTTTATGGGGAGAGCGGACTGTCCTGCAAGTTATTGTTTGGCTTTATGGAACGGGGGCTGCTCACTGGGGCAGACAGCCCAGGCCTGACGCAAGGCAGGGCAAGGAGCGGAGCTCTCCGTGCCCGCCGCGCGGCCCCACGCACTGCATCCTCCCCTGCGGGGCCAGCGCCGCAGGGCTGGGAGCAGCGGATCGATGATGATTCCACAAACTTTTCACGCTCAGCAAAATTTCAAAAGCCACTGATTTATGCTGGGATTGGGCTCCGCGGCGGCTGCTCCTTGTCCTTCATGACCTGGGGCTCGGGAGCCGTCCGGAGGCAGGAGGATCTGGGGCAGAGCAGGACGAGCCACCCGCTCCGGGGACGGATGTGCCATGGGAGGTACTGTGCGGTGCCGAGGAAACGCAGCCCTGGGAACGCCCCACTGGGACCCTGTGGCCAGTGCTGCTCCCAACCCTGGAAACACTCTTTTTTCCTTTAAAAACACAAACTTTGGATTGCCCCAAATAAAATAAAAGAGGCCAAGTGAGCTGTGAAGGGTGATGATTGTATTTCTCTCACTTGTAGGAGAGACCTTTATAACTCTCTCAGGAGGGAAAAAAACAATAATGGTCCTTCATGGATGAAGTGCTCTAAATATGGGGAATATTTTTTAAAATACCAGTTCTACATTTATTGAAACAAATTATTGTTAAATGCATTTCCAGCATAATGACGGTGCTAATTTGCTGATAGAAAGCGCCCGCGGCCGCGCCGCCCATTGCTCTGCTGCCAGGGGTGGTCAGGGGCTCCGGGGTGCTCAGGCCGGAGAGGCTCTGCCTCTGGCACGGGGCGCTCCGGGGTGCAGAACGGCGGGATGCACGAGGCTCCGCTCGGCGGAGGGCGGGATCTGCGGAGGCGCCAGGCGGGAGCTGCGGGCAGCGGGTCGGGGGCTGCACAGAGCCGGTGGGGCCGTGGGGGGCAGCCCCGGGCGCACGGGTGCGTGGGGTGTCAGAGACCCTGTTGTCATGGTGACTGCTGGCTCCCAGCCAGGGCGCACAGTGGCCACCTCGTGTCCATGCATGTCCTCAGCCCGCGCGAGCGCCGTGTCCCCCCGCAGCCCTGCTGCAAGCCCGACCTCACCGCACGCAGCCCGTGCTGGAGCAGGGCCGCGTCTGCCTCCGTCCCGCTGCGGCTCCGGGGCTGCCCTGGGGCTGCGGGAGCCCTGCAGCCTCCCTGCCATGTTATCTATACCTGTGGAGATTCGCCTGAGGAATGCTGTGTGGGTGGGATGCTTGGGCACACACGTCTCCGGATGGGAACTGAGAGCCGCGGGGTGTTCTCCAAGCATGGAGCAGCGCGGCATGCTGTGGCTGCAGGCTGCTTGAGCTGGGGAGGGCAGGGTGCTCCAGACACTGCCCAGGCTCGTGGTGAGCGGGGGGTCAGAGCCGCACGGAGCTGCGGGAGAGCGTGGGCACCCCGGGCTGCGGAGCGCGGCCTGGCGCGGGCAGCGGCATGGGGCGAGCGCAGCCGCTCTCTGCAGTGCATTTGCCCGCGGGGCAGCACCGCGAGCGCCACCGAGCTGCTCCCACCGCCCAGCACGGCCAAGTTCTCAAAGCCCCCCGGGCTGGAGTAAATCAGACGTGACTTTGACAAGGTGAAACCAAAGTGATGAAACCAATGTCGCGCGCGGGAGGCATCGATCTCCCGGCAGGGAGCGGAGAGGCCATCGATCCGAGCCGCAGCGGCCGGGCCGCGTCGAGCCACCTCATCTGCATTTCTGTGTGTGCCGCGCGGAGCGGCGCCTGCGCGGGCGGCGGGGACGCGGGAGTGCATGGGGCCGGGGCTCCGCGCTCGGAAACAGAGCTCCCACCCTGGAGCCGGAGCACGGCCGATCTGGGGATGGGATGGGGCGGCTGGCCAAGTCTGGGGCTGCAGAGCCCCGTGTGTCCCTGCATCACCAACTGCAAAGCTGCAGCCTTGAAAACGCTCCTGTTTCTGCATCAGCACGCTCTAAAACGGTAACTGCAGCCATATGCAATAAATGCACCCGTGTGCCTTAAAAGAGCAGGAGTGCAGGGCAGCGAGAGCCCGGCCTCACCGCAGCACTGCTGCAGAGGCAAGCAACACCTTAGGTTTAAGAAGTTCAGCTTGGAATACTTTAAAACATTACTGGTTCAATGAGGCTATAAGAGCTTCCAAATTATTTGCTTTTTTCCATCTCCATTTAAAATCTTTGCTATAATTCCAAACAAAACTCTGGCAAACACATCTGGAAAAGGGGAATTATCTGGGCACACGCTAATAGCTCATGCTAAGCAGCAGTTGCTGTGTTTGGCATTAGTCTCCATCACTGTCAGGAGGGTTTTAGTGGCATTCCGGTTTTGGTACAAGCCATTATCTTGGCAGCACTGTGGTGTGAAACGCCCTGCACATCCCTGCGCCCGGCTCCAGAGCCGGTTCTTCTCACACAACCTGAGTGGCAGCTTCAAAATTTCACGTTGGTAGTCACAGATTAAATAATATTTAACAGCATTACCCTTGAAAGATTTGTTTCCACGTAGTGAAGAGATTCCCCATATTATTCTTTACTGTAAGTAGTTGTTGTTATATCTTATTCATCTGGAAAATAATTTCAAAAAGCCATGAAAATAGCGGATTTCTCTCTGTTAAAATGATAGTCAGAGCCTAGGCCGCTGACATATAGTAACATGATTCACTTGGACAGTTACTGACTGCACATCCAATTCATTTCTTCTCCCGAGCACCAAGTTATTATCTGAAATGCACAAGGTGTCGGGGGGTAACGTATGATCAGCCAGGGACGCTTTTGACGGCTTGAAGAGCAATCAATAAAAATTGTCTCCAGCAGTTTTGTGGAGTATGGAAGTTGGTGGCGAGATGAAGTGATGGAGATTAACTAGCAGGAGTCAGTGCCTGGGTGCGGCGAACCCTGGGTTTTAATTAAGGATCCGAAGCTGCTTTCGCCTGGGTGGGGGCTCTGCGCAGACCCTGCGTGGGAGGAGAGCCGCCGCGTGCAGCGAGAAACGGGCGCTGTCGTCCCTCCCGCCGTCTGTCTGCACATCCGCGGCTTCTGTGGGCCCTTCCCCGCGGGCAGGCGCTTGCTCACTCCTTGGAAACGCGTTCTAGGGGGAATTTTGAAGAACGGGTTGTGCCAGGCCACGCTCCACGGCCCTGCAGTGAGCGTGCAGAGCTGCTCGCTGTGCGTGATGGTCGCCTCCCTTCAGTGCCTTATTTAGGAGCCATCGATGCTCCTAACCCCCGCGCTCCAGTGGGGTTAGTTAGTTCCCCATGAGCAGCAGCAGCAGCAGCAGCAGCAAAGGACGGAGACCAGTCCCCGTGTCGGGCAGGGTGCTGCTCCGCAGGCAGCCAGGCGATGCGTTTGTGGCACCTTTTGATGGCAACTGCAGCACGAGGCTGCAGGGGCGGTTCAAAGGAGAGAGCTCTGGCTTGTGGAACAGGCACAGAGGGGAACGCTGCCCCTGGGTTCGTGACGTGGAGCGTTGCACGGGAGCGTTGCACAGGACCATTGCACAGGGCGTTGCACGAGCACGCCAGCGGATCGCATGAGTGCGCACCAGACGCCGCGAGGGCTCCCCGTGCCGCCTTAGCCGCCCGCCCCGCTCCACAAGTGCGCGCTGCCTGCGTGGGCCTCAACTGCACCGCTTGGCTTAATAAGAAATGTATAAAAATAATAAAAATGGAAACGCATGGATATTATTTGTCAAGCGCGTGCCTAGCAACTCCCTGTTATTTCACATATCGTTCTAGTGGGAACATAAGTAAAACACATTAGCAGTAATTTAAAGTTGCTATGTGCATTGATTATTTATACCCTTACATAAAACTCCAGTCTCTCTGTGCAGCACACCAGCCTTGATAAACTGTGTATGTTAAATCACAATCTCCGAATATGTGGACAGAATCTCCAGGCGAATATTGTAGGTTTTTTTAATATATATATAGAGAGATAGATCCACTCTTTGGTAGCGACTTGTTTGGTTCAAGTGCATCTCTAAATCACGCTATACATATAAATAATAAATAAGGGAGGCTCATATCCTTAATATTATTCTCATGTCTTATTAAACTAATATTTCAAAAACTTTTATTTTTCCTTTAGTTGCAGGTCAGCGCCAAAGTTAAAATAAGAAAGCCCACCCTGGCCTCAGCAGGGCGGCGCCGTCCGGGGCGCCCCGCGCAGACACCCCTGCCTACGACCACGACGGCGCCATGGGGCCGCGCGGGAGCAGACCTGGGTGCCCGGTCGGCCTCCCGCTCCACGGAGCAAAGGACCCTTCTCCAAGGCCTGTTTTGCCCTCCCTCCATCACTGCTTTGATTTCAGGCCATGCAAAACCCGCACCTCTGCCCGAGCTGAACCCGGCCCTTGTGCGCAGCACCACAGAGCCAGGGGAAGAGAGCAGCGAGCGCAGGCGGCTGCAGATCCGGGTGAGGAGCTGCCGTGAGTACTGGACAGGACTCTGGGAACGCGCAGGGATGGCGGGTGTGCATGCAAGGACCGGTGCGCTCGCACCGCTGTGCTGCGGCGANCAAGGACCGGTGCGCTCGCACCGCTGTGTGCTGCGGAGCACCGCTGTGCTGCAGCGGTGCGTGGCTTGGAAACGGCAGCGCTGAGCGACCTCAGGAATCACATCAGGACTTTCTCTGCTTCCCTGCGAGGGACCTTCACACCCACATGGCTCCACGGAAAGGCCGGGGCCGGAAGGGAGGATGTCCGCGGGGACGCGGACACTTTGACAAAAATTAGTTTCGAAGGAAAAACGGGGGCGCGGGAGGCACTCGCCTGATAAGGTCAAATGCTCAGATCGGTTCAACCTTTTCAGCGCTGAACATTTCCATCCGCTGCTGCTGGGTGTGTCACTTCAGCTAAAGCTTGTGAATAAAACCAAGAGCTGGGATTAAACATTTATTTTTTTTCTGAAGCTTGTCGTTGCTGTTGACTTGAAATCAGACTTTTTGCAGAATTGGTTCCCGGGGGTCAGGCTTGTTTCGGTACCGTTTGCACCAGTGGGCAACACCCGTGCCACGCGGGCAGCCCCCGCACTGTGCATGCAGCGGCTGCGCCGTGTGCAGTGCACAGCCCCGATCCCGCGCGAGCTGCGGCCGGCGCGCTGACACCCGACAACACTTTATGTAAATAACTCCGTGCGCTGCCTCCTTATTAATGCAGACAGTTGTGGAGGTGAAAGCAAACAGCACTTGGCAACGAGAACTTTTAATGAGAATGTCATTAAGGAGCTGAGCCCGTGCAGCGTCTCGCGCTCGCGGTGACTCTGCTGCCTCTCTGCCGCTTCCCTGTCCACTAAACATAAAAGTGTCATTTGTTTTTATAACCCCAGAATCCAGGCTTTCTCCCTCTCCTTTTATTAACCAATTTATTAGCAGGACCAGAGCAGCCAGCTGGAGTTGGAGGGCAGCGGCTTATGAACCCTTTTTTTGCGATCGCCCTAATTATTTATTGCTATCAGACACCAGCGTTTCTATAAATTAAACCCTCTCTTCTCCAAGGTGCCCCATGGGTTTAAATCAAGGCCGCGCGCTGCACGCTTAGTCCTGGCTGTGACTTGCGGAGCCACTCAACCTGGGTGCAGCGATGCAGGACGGGACCGCGACGGCGGCGGTGACGCTCGCCGGGCAGCCTGGGGAACCGCGGAATAGCTGGAGATTGGAGCTGCCCCGAGATGGACACACCTTTGCCTTGGATTGCATCAAAACTGAAACATTCATCATAAAACAGAGCTGGGGGAGCTTAATATAGAACCATCCGAGCTTTCCCTCTGATAATATCAAATTGTTTCATTATGAATAAAAATATATTATTAAATATGCTATACTATGTATTATAATGGTAAATATTTAATAGCATACACAATTTTAAACAAGTAATTGAAGCAGGAATGGCGAGTGTATTTATTTTTAATATTTTTGCCTTATCAAATCAAATTTTTAAACCTTTTTGCCATCAAAGGAGTCATCAGAATTGACATTCCCCCAGAATATTTCCACTTCAGTGGAAATGCCTTCCTGGATGGGAACCTGCGCTGCTATAAAAAGAGGGAGGAAGGAAACAGTGGGCCCTCTGCGTGTTGCGACTAGAGCCTCCGCGGGCTAGAGGGG
>VWPW01031481.1:24123-34123 GCA_013389825.1 Crypturellus undulatus | reverse complement strand
CTCTGCTCTGCTCAGCATCAGAGAGGAGAGGCCTGGTCCTGATGTTGGTGGACACGCTATTTTGGATAAATCCCCCTTCCTCATGGACATTCTGTTGCACAAACAACCTTCATCTGCTGCCAGCAGGGCCAGGCAGGAACCAGAGTTAATATTCCACTGGAGCAGAGAGGGGGGTATTCGCTCTCTGAAGCAGTAACGTACGCGAGGAGCTCGTGTCACCTAAAGCCCAAGCAGCATCTCCTCCTCACTGCTGCGTGTGAATTTAATAAAGTGTCTCTGACGCACTCGCTCGCTGTAGCAGAGCTGACATAAGTAAATACACAGGCTGCAGCCTCACTGGAGATTTGAGGCCGCCTGCATTTACAGCACGAATATTCCCACAAATGTGGCGTTTTGGAGATGCCTCCCTCAGGGCCTGGGCCAGCAGCATGGTGGGGTCGAGGTGGCACAGCCTCCACCCGAGGGTGGGCATGGACCGCACCACCAGCTGGGCTGCTGCCGCCCCGGTGTGCCTGCGGGAGAGGGACATGTGTGTTTAGCAGGGCCACAAGGGCAGCGTGCTGGAGTGCGAGAGGCAGCATGGCACCAGGGGCAGCAAGAGGGGCAGTGTGGCACAAAGGGCAGCCGTGACGGAGCGCGTGGCACGAGGGGCAGCGTGACGCGAGGGGTAGCGTGGCATGAGGGGCAGTGTGGTGGGAGCGCACGATGTGAGGGGCAATGCGGCGCGAGGGGCAGCGTGGCGTGAGGGGCAGCATGGCGCAAGGGGCAGCGTTGTGGGGCACGTGCGGTGCGAAGAGCAGTGTGGCGTGAGGGGCAGTGCGGCGTGAGGGGCAGCGTAGCAGGAGCACGCGACATGAGGGGCAGTGCGGCGCAAGGGGCAGCGTGGCGCAAGGGGCAGCATGGTGGGAGCACGCGACATGAGGGGCAGCGTGGCGCAAGGGGCAGCATGGTGGGAGCACGCGACGTGAGGGGCAGTGCGGCGCAAGGGGCAGCGCGGTGTGGGGGGCAGCGCGGCGCAAGGGGCCAATGCTCAGCACAGACATGAGAGCCAGCATGGCAGCGGCCAGGCACCCCCCATCCCCGTGGGACTCTCCAGGGCTCCCCGGTCCCGCCGGCGCAGCTGCCCAGGCCTGCCCAGCTGCAACCCCATCACCTGGCCCAGAGTGGCCCCACCTGGGCCTGCCGGCGCCGCCTCCCTCCCAGCTCACCTGGCCCTCCCCGTCCCGCCCACCGCCATTCAGGCGCCTCTCGCACTCCTGCCCTTCCTGGTGCTGCCTGGGGGCCGCTCTCCTGCCCGTGGCTCCTCACCGGGCCCTGCGCCTCGCCCAGGTATGGGGGGACCGGGCGGCCGGGACATGCTGGGGCCCTGCGGCACTGGGAGCCCTGGGGTGGGCCTGGAGCCCCTGTGCTGTGTGGGCAGGGGAACGGATTGGGGAGCTGCTCCTGGGCCCCTCACAGCACCCATGTGCGGGGCAGAGAGGGACAGGAGCTGCCAAGAGATTGAAGGTCACTTAGAGACACGCTGCTGTAGTGCAGGCCATGTTGCCCAGGCACAGCTGGGGGGCTCTGCAGGGACATCTGTGACACAAGAAGGGGGCTGGCTGGGCCTTTCTGCTCAGGTCAGGTGATGTTTCTGTTCTGGAGAAACACCACTCCTCTAAAATATTAGCAATAAAGCACTGCACCTCTTTCCATTCAAAAGACGTGCCTGGCACACGCATGCCCTCAGCAGGAGAGGGCTGGCGGCGCCCTTTGCATGGCAGCTCCTTCGCACAGCACAGAGATGCCCTGCGATGGTAACGGTGCCGATGTGCTGCAGCGCTGAGCCCTGCGGCTGGCAGGAACGGGACGAGTGTCCTGCCCCAAGGGGTCTCGTGGGGCTGCGCTGTGGAGCAAAGCGCTTGGAGCTCACACAGGAGCGAACACAAGGCTGGAGAGAAGATAAAACAGGTTGTCAAAAATCGTGTATTCAGAGAATTGCTGCTCATTAGTGATGCTGGCTGAGCTGGGGTCTCCCACTGCAGGATACCCCTTCCCTTGCGCTCCTGGCAGCAGATGTGTCTTTCTGAGAGAACTGGCTGATATTCTTCGAATTAGCTTTTATCTCCCAGCTTGCAAGATTTGCACATCTCTTCCTAAGGAAAACCTCCAGACCGTGCTTCAGGTATTGAAGAATGTGAAAGGGCTCTGAAGAAGGTGTTGAGCAGGCAGCCACCCTCCTGATGACATCTTAGCTGGCAGCGCCGTCAGTTTTGCACCGGGGTGTTCACAGAACCTGGCTGCTGCTGCCTCGGCCACTGGTGGCTCTCGGGGGAGCCCCGTTTCTGGTCCGGAGCCCCGGCTCAGTCAGTCTTGCCGGGTTTCTCCCCTGCCTGGAAGCCTGTGGTGCCCTGGGTTAGTGCCGGTGGCCGGGGCTGCCCTCCAAGGCACGGGGAGGCTCTAGCTGTTCCTGCTGCCTCTTTGTTGAAGACCTTCTGGTTCCAGTTTTTCTGATCTCCCAGTGATACTGTAATTGTCCAGTTATGACTGACTTTGGCATCATTATCCACACTGAGTCCTGTCAGATGGATGAGAAACTCGCTGGGGTGCTAATATGCACAAGCTGCAGTAGCCAAGGAACTGAGCAGCAGTATCTAATGCTGCCAGCTGGCCTGGGAATTCTAGCTGTGGGAGCCAATGTGCTCTTGAAGGAGGGATAAGACCTTTGGTGCTACCTGGCATTGTTCTGTCTCTGCACAAGTTGCAGTGGAGGGAAGCAGGGCAGGAGAGGTGGCTTGGGGCTGAGCTGGAGCACAAGTTGTCTGGCTGCAGCAGTTCCAGCAACCTGTTATTTCACTGGCATTAAGAAGAAAGAAGGTCCTGGCTTGCAGAGCTTGAGGAACAGAAGTCTGCCTGTATTTTGGGGTCTTATGTGGCTAAATAGAGACTGGAATAAATGTAGAAGCCCTGCAAAGCTAGTTGAACTGGACTGAGTTCCCAGCACTGCCTGCCAAACAGTCACCTATTAAGTTATTTATTAGCATTCCGTCATGCCAGCACCGGGTCACCTGCCTGCCATTCCCCGTGGAAACTGCTGGAGCTGATTGTGGCTTCAGCCTGCACATAGTCCATGGATGAGGACTTGGTTGAGTGATAAGCAGCAGGGAGGTTAGTCCAGTTGACCCTCATCCCTGCCTCCATCAGCATTGCTTGCAGCAGAGGAAGGCACCAGGTTTGGGGTCCCCTGCAAAAGGGCATCTCTGGTTGTGGAGCCCCTCCAGAGACCCACAGTGGGAACCACATATGGGGAAACAGCTTGATGCATCTGTTCTCTTATGTGGTTCTCTGACTGCAGGAGCATGGGGATGCTGGCCCCTTGCTGCAGTGCTCCTAGCATGTGTCCGCGGAGGCACACGGTGCTGGGGGCCGTGGGGAGGTTCCAGCTGCAGGACAGGGCTGCAGAGCTGCTGCCAGAGGGAGGGCCTCGGCCTGCCTCTGATCAATTACTAATGGGGCTGTTAGCAGTGAGTAACTGCTGCAGCAACCTGCTAATACTTACAAGGAGAAGGGCAATTTATGCTCAGTCAAATTTATTATGGCCTTTCCCTAAATGAACTGGAGTGGGCAGGCATTTCTTTATGTGCAGACACAGCTTGTTATACCTTCAGCTCATCCATCAAACTCTCGTGAGATCTTCTGGAGTGATATAGCTGGTGACACAGCAGCTGTCACCAGCCTCAGAAGAATGTTGTCCAGCAGAAGTGCTGGTTGGGATGAGGCACGCAGAGAGGCTGCCTGGCAGCTTGTTCTCCTCCACTGCAAGCCAGGGAGGAGCATTGAGCTCCCACAGCAAAGTGCTGGTAATGAGCCAGGCAGTGGCCCTGGAAGCTGGAGCAAGTGTCGCAGGCTGTCAGCTGGGGATCTCATCTGTCTGCTGGGCAGCTTGGCACCGGGCTGGATCCGTCTGCACGGGGATGGGGGCTTCTGGCTTGGGCCCCCAAGTCCTGCTGCTGCTGCTCACCACGGGCTCGAGCATCTTCATGCATCATGGCCATGATCTAGGGAGCGGCGTGAAGAAGGAATCTGGAAGTGTTGCCTGAAGAATTTCTGCTGTTTTGAGAGAATTTGCTCAGTGTCTACTCTGAATGCACAAAAAAAAAAAAAACCAAGGTGAACAAGGCATTTCATCATGGAAATCTTTCAAAGAAAACACGCTTTCCCCAAATATATTCATTCAAAAATATTCAAGCAAAGTTTTTCATCTTGCTGGAGTTACTCATAATCTGAAAATCTGTATGCATGATGCTCTTTGGCATCCGTGGCAATTAAACCATATTGAGCTTTTTCTGCCCTTTTATGTAGTTGCACCTTGCCCCCAGGACACCTCCGCAGGTCAAGTAGAGCTGGGCCTGGGTCTTTGAAAAAGGCCAAAGAATCCTGCGTGCAGCACAGTGCTGGTAGAACTGCAGCCAGCTCCCTAGACAGCCCGGGCATGGTACTGTTTGGGGCCTCCTGTTCTCTGTTCCAGGATGGAACTGGTGGAAGTCCTTTTCTCCTGGGCCACCTCTTTAGATGAGCTCTCCAAACCTGTTTTATGGTAGATAAGGCTGAACACCTATCCTAACCATAGTAGCCACTAAGTACTAGATAAATCATGATTATCATTAGCGGTATCAAATGTATTAATGTATAACATATACAAGTCTTATGACCTATGAAATGCAGTAGGAAATAATGCTTGTGTCAGGCTCTAGTTATGCTTGCCATATAGTAACAGTGCTATTTTATAACTACAGTGCAGGAGGAAAGTAAATAGAAAATAAATGCAAAATATTGTACTCTTTCCAGGTTAGCTTTATCAGTTCCAAAGTGGACCACTGTGAAGCAAATGTTCAGAATAATTGTCTGCAAAGGCTATTTTGGTAATTTTCCAAGCATTACTCTTGCTCATTTCCTGCAACTGTGATGCTTCAGTTAGTGAATACACTTGCAAACAATATTTTCCTAAATGTGTGGGGTGGGAATGAGGAAGTCAGCTGCTAGGTCAAAGCCAATTTACATGCACAGTCCTGGAAACACGCCTGTGAGTGCCAGCAGGACGCTGCACTGATTACCACTTTGCAGGTAAGTGCCACCCTGCACCTACAGCAAGGTTGTCTGGAGATGGTTTTTATTCCCCTTTAAGGGGAGCTGCCCAAGGACAGGCAGAGCTGGTCCCATTCCCTGCTTGCTGCTGCCTGATCTGCAGCTGAGTCTCCAGGGATGGCCAATGAGTGACCCTACAGGTTTTCCCTTAGTTCAGTGAACCACTTAAGCATATGCTTAAAATTAAATATCTGTTTTGGTGCTTTGCTGAATTGAGGCTAAGCGAGGAACTGATAACACTAAATACATTTTTTTTTTTTCTTTTGTATTCAAGCTCCAGCATGAGCAGCAGTACAGCTTGCCAGGACTCTGCAACAACAAAGGTAGGAGCTGCAAAATGAGAATGAGTGAAAGAGCATGAGAATGCGTCACCCACCATTCACATTCCACATGAAGATCCACCCACCATTAATACTGTACATAGTGTTCCTGCCTCCAGGGTATCTTTGCCACTAAATAGTCAGAAATCGGAACTACATCTAAAGAAAGAGGCATTATTTCAGTGAATGGAGCTATTCTCCATGCTTCATCTCTGGGCTGCTGGCCTGGCCTGGTGCACCCCTCTGGGAACGTGCTCGTTCTCAGGCTCTGTTGGGGCCAGGCCTCCGGCTGCGGCTCCTCTGCTCCTCACTGTCCTCGCAGCGGCGGCAGCAGGACAGCCCCGTCGCTGCCTGCACCGCAGCCCGCGGGAGCCGCGCACGCCTCGTAAACGTGTTTTACAGGCGCTGGTCGTGTGTGCTGAGCAGTGCTGCTTCTGCTGGGGAAAGGTGATGGCGAGGCTGCTTTTCTCTGTGGTCTGTAATACATAAAGATTATGATATAATGCTTCAATTTTTGTCCTTGTGCTTTGCCCAGTCCTTGTCCTCGGTTTGTTCACAGTTCAGCCTGTTCTGTTCTGGAAAGGTTAACATACTGCCTCTGGTTGAAAGCAATTATCAGCCAGAATAAGTGGCATGTTTATATGCCTCTCTCCTTATTTACTCGCTCTCTGCGGGCTGGCACGGGGTCCTTCCAGGGCTGCCTTTTGACCCCTGGCAGCATTTGATGCTGCTACAGGAAGTTTCATATTTTTAAGGTAAAATATAACAGGCCCAGTCTCCTCCAGTTATATATTCTCCAACAAATGGATAGGGTGAGAACTATGTCAGCTCAAATCACTATCATGACACTTAATTTAATGTACCTCCTGCAGTTATCTTGAAAGTGCCTGGATTCTTTGGAGCGAGCCTGAATTCACCCCCTCAGGAATACAGTCAGGATCAGCCCAGGGGACAGGAGGGGAACTTTCCACGAGCTCCCAGCCTGCATGAAGCCTCGGGAAAGCAAGTGCTGGGGCCCCAAACAGTGTTTGTAACTGTCAGGAAATTTATGAACAATTCATAAATGTGTTTTACAGACAGCTGTTAGTGTGTGCTCAGCAATACTCGTTCTGTCAGGGAATACTTGTTACAGGGTTATAGCCAGGCCACTTAAATATTATGATCCATAATATATAAATAGTGGGCCAAGTGCTGCTGCTGCTTTGTGCTTTAAAGAGAGGCCTGTGCATTCTGGCTGGGTTCTCGCAAACAGCCCAATAACCGTGTGCCTGCAGCCATGTAGTAACAGACACCTGGCACGTCACCCCGTGCTGGGGTCACCTAACAGTGTCACTAGTGTGTGTGGCTGTGCTTGGAGGGAAGGGCAGGGCGACGCTCGCAAGGGGTGATGCAGTGATGAGCGGGGTGACCGAGCCACTAGCAGCCCTAGGAACCTGTGCTGCCACCGCAGACCCCTGGATCACAGGTAGAGGTTTAACTTTTGTTTGCCTAAAACCAATTCAGATTAAGACTATATGCAAAAATAAAAGTATATTAACAGCGCACCAGTCCCATTTACAGAGATGGCTAAATTGAAACATGCACAGGATGCGTTTGAGGGCCTTTTCTTCCCTTTCTGGATTAGGGGCTGTCTTGTCCTGGAGCCTGATGCTGAGCAGCACCCAGATGGTATCTCGGGTGCTGGACAAGAGGGGACAGTCACATCTCTGCAGCTGAAACTCCTGGGTGCTCTAAGCCCCCTTGCTCGGGCCAGGCCGTGGCCCTGCTCCACTTGCTGCCCAGCTTGTCTCAGCGCTGCCCCGGCCCGTCCTGCTGCGGGTGCCGTTGTGCCCCAGGAGCAGGACCCTGTTTGCTGTGGCTGAGCTCCCCTCAGCCCGTGTCTGCAGCCCTTGCAGTCTCTGAGCAGCGTCCTATCTGCAGCAGAGCAAACTGCACGAGTATCTGCTCGCTCAGAGCCTCTGCATATGCTCTGTGAAAGAGCAAACGGTGCTTTGCCCAGTGTGAAGTATCTGCCGAGGCCTTCGGGTCTGTACAGTTGAAGCTCAGAGTCCTCGTGTGGAGCTGGCGGGCCTTCCCCTTGCTCCGGCAGAGATTCATCCTCTTGTGCACTGCGGTAGCCTCTTTGGCACCTCCGTGAGCGTGGAGCGGCAGGAGCAGCCGAGCCGCGCTCATTGCCCTTCCCTGGCACGTGGAAAGTGACTTTTCTCTTTGGAAAAACTGTTATTGCAGATCATGCCACAGGCACACTGGGATGTGCGTTTGCAGTGTATCTTAGAATATTTCCTGGATACTAAGCAGCAATTAGAGTTTTCCTTTGGAATCAATTCATTTCATACTGCCATGGTAGGCAGGGAGGATCTTATTGAAACTCTAGGATTTTTAATATTATTACACTAAAGACTCTCTCAGTATCAGCATCTCCGTGGGGGAGCGTTAACACACTGTAATGTGTAACAACTTCTCCAGTTCAGGAAATCTTGTTGTATTTGTAATGGGGCTTTTGGGGCATATATTATGTATGGGGCATATATTTCTCATTTCCACCAGGCATCATCTTTCCTTCTCTCTAAATTACTCTCCGAATCAAAAAAAAAAAAAACCAAAAAAAAAGGCATTGTATTCTTTACCCCTCAAAATATATATATTTTTAAATCTTTGGACCCATCAGGACTGTATCCCTTAGAACCTGCAAGGGCCTTGGTTGAGTAGAGGGAATAGACCTGTATGTGTTAGAGCATATCCAGTTATTACCACTGCTCTGCAAGGACCAGTCCAACATGCTTTACCAGAGGGAAGTAACAACCAGAAGAGGGAGGTTTTGATCCAAGGCCAGGACTGTAGCCAGGAGGAAAAGGGATGCAACATTTCTGCTCTTGCAGAATGTTTTGCTTTCAACATTATTGACGGGAATCTAGCACTAATGTTTACGGTGCTTTTAGCCCCCTCTCATACCGAGCAATGGAAGCTCATAGTGTTCCTCCTGGTGGGCGGTGGGATGGTGCCAGGATGCAGAGGACCTGGGGCAGAAACTCGTGGTCTCAGCAGCCCGGGCGCAGGCAGCTCCGCTGTCTGCAGCGGCCGCGCCAGGCAGGGAGCCCTGCCCTGCCCTGCCGGGCAGGGGCAAAGCGGCCGGAGGCGCCCGGCAAAGCAGAGAAGGGCTGTTTGCTCGGCCGGCCAGAGGAATGTGCCGAGGCAAAAAGGCTGTTTAGGTGGGAAAGGGGCTGGCTCAAAAGAGCTCTTAAAGATGAACACATCTAAGCAAAAACAAATCACCATGGGGGAAAAAAAAAAAAAAAAGGAAGGATTCTTTGGCAATTGGCGATTAAAGGCAGAATATCAGGGAGGGGTTTTCCCTGGAGCATGGAGTAGAGCATCCATTAAATGCTCTGCCATTCAGATGGTGGTTCTTTTCTTAAGAGCAAAAGAGAAAGGACAAATGTGAGGAAAATCGTGCCCTGAATGAATCCTTTTTCCTCTTGTATCTTCTGATCGTAGCTCCAAGCAGTCACCATGCAGTGCAGAGGGGCAGTGTGAGGAGAACCTGGCACCATGTCGCCTGCTCCCTGCTAGGGTGACCCAGGGGGCTTCAGGGGCACTTAGGAGGCGTTGGGACCTGCCCTGGGATCGCGGGGTCCTGCTGTGTCTTGGCCATTGTCAAGTTTCTCCCCTGTCTTCACAGGATCTTACTGCATGTTACACCCATCACTTAATCTGTCTGCGAGGGGCAAAGACTGCTGCCCACCTCTTTTATGTACTTAAAAATAACTCATTTCCCCTCTCTTGAATTCATCCTTCTCCCGTTTTTTCCTTACACTAACAACTCCCGCACCCGGTGGATGTCTTCATCCCCCTGCTCTTCAGACCCTCTCTAGGTGCCCAGCGCGGCCGCGTTGGGCGGCAGCGGGGCTGCTCGTGCGGTGCAGGCCGCGCTGCTCGCCCAGGTTCTGCTCGTTTGCATCCCCTGCTACTTTAAGTGCTTCTCCTCCTCGTTACTGCAGTGTGGAGGCACCCGGCAGCGCAGCCCCAGAGCCGCGGGTCGGGGGCGCTGCCCGGGCACACCGAGCGCTCGGGACCGCCCCGTGCTCCGCGGCACCCTCGAGTGTCCCGCTCGGAGCTGCTCGTCCCCACGCTCGGGCAGTCCCTGCTGCAGAAAACGAGGTCGGTTTCACGCCGTTAGTGCTTCCTCAGGCCGCAGCAGCTGCTACTTGTCTCCCAGATGCCGTTAAAGAGTAATTGAGGTCGTATTGATTGAATTATAGTTCTTCAGCTCTTTTCCCTCCTGACGTCACGCACCTTCCAAAAACCTCTCCAAGACTTGTGACTTGGGCAGAACATTAACCAGGAGGAACTGTACCGGGATTTCCAGCTAAGTGGAAGTCAACAGATTACTCCCCTTTTTTGGGGGGCTGCAAAGTTTGTGTTTTTTAACAGCGCGGGGGCTCGCGAGGGCAGCGGCGCGTCCCGGGTTTTCCGGCGCGCGGCTCCGCGGCGGCAGCCCCGGCCGAGCCCGCCCGCCCGTTTCCTGTCGCCGCGGGCCGCGCAGAGCCGCATGGCGG
>VWPW01031481.1:0-23456 GCA_013389825.1 Crypturellus undulatus | reverse complement strand
CCGCGCCTGCCGCTGCCGTGCGCCGCGCGGAGCAGAGCGGGGCGCCCCGCAGGCCTGGCGGGGGCCGCGCCGGGAGCTCCGGGCACCCTGAGCCGCGGGGGGTGAGGGAGGTGGTAGCTCCAAGCGCGCGTGCTGCGCCCGTGCTGCAGGGGCTGCCCCGCGCCGCCGGCCGTCCTACCTGTGCTCGGCGTTCTGCGCACTCGGGGTGACAGCGTGCATTGTTGCTGCAGCGCTGACCGGAGCCGCGAGGCTGGGCTGCCTGCGCAGCCTTTGTGTCGTGAAGACCTGGGGATTTTGGTGTTGGTGTGTGGAATGGTTCGTTAAGGATTTCAGACGTTCTGTAGGTTGGGAAGCTCCCGGCTCGATCGCGGCAGCAGGTTGTGAGCGTTTTCACAGGACGGCGAGTGGAGCGCGGGTGCTCGGCTGCTCGCCTCCAAACCTGCCTTTGTCTGTCTTGTATTTTGTTTCACTTGTGCTAGAACATGCAAAAATACCCCTGTGTCTAGCTTGCCATACCATGTGGCAAAAGCTAGCAATGCAGTTTGGTGCCATCTCTGTCAGTTTTAGCCGAAATAGCCTTATCCATTAGATTTTCACAGCGTGGTGTGGCAAAAGCTCCGTCTGAGATTCAGAAGGTGTGAAGGTGTCACAAAACATCTCTGCTTTGCAGCCTGCACGTGTCCTGTCGGAGTGAACCCCAGGCCGAAGGGTTCCCTCAGCCCCAGGGGCTCGTTGCACCTGCCGGGATAGAAATAGCTGAGCTGGGTGCTGTTTGCGTCTTGCTCCCAGCTGCAAGGTCATCTGCGTGGGGAGATCTATTCTGGTTTGAAATAGGAGACTCTGCACAAAATAGTGCCCATAGCTGGAACACTTGGGAGCACAGCGAGGCCTGCGTTGGGCCCATGCCGTTATCCCAGTTCCTGTTTCCGTGTGGTTCCATGCGGCAGCGACCGGGATCCCGCAGCCTCGTCGCTGGAGGAGGCAGATGCGCCCCGGTGCCCTGCAAGGCCGTGTGGCACGGCCGGCCCTGCATCCCACCGGGAGGAGCCTGTTGTGTGCGAGGCCGCAGGCAGCAACAGCACAAGGCAGGGACCCGCTTTGCCGGGGGTATCTCCGTCCTGCCCCCTTGTCCGAGTGGCCCCCGGCACCTGGGGAGCCTCTTCCTGCCCCGGGGCTCGTGTCCGGCCTCCCTTCCTGCTGGGGCTGCGTGTGAGGCGGGCTCCTCCGGGGAGCCCGTTCCAGGCAGCTGCTCCTCCAAGATGCTCTTGGGGCCGCTCTGGAGGAGCCCTGCGGCGGGAGGAGCAGGATTGAGTTTGGAGGCCCAGGGACGCGTCTCCCGGCGAGCTGCGTTGAGCTCCCGGCCGCTGTGCTGAGGGGCAGGCGTGTGGGCTGGGCTGGATTGCTTAAAGAACTGCGTTAAAAGAGCAGGCTCTCTAATAAGAGTGCTCATCGAATCCTGTTCCTGAGTCAGTCTGTTATTTCACTTTTTGTTTTGTTTTCATTTTTTAATGTTGAGTTCAAAGCTGTGGCAGCAACGAAAGCAAGCTCTGCGGGTGCCCGCGAGGCAGGAGTGCAATGCGGCTCCTCGTCTGCGTGACTGCCCGGCCGGCAGCTCCTCTGTAACCTGCGCGGAGCTTGCGCAAGCGCCCACCACGTGGGCAGACCCGTTCTGCTGCTCCGCACCCGCTCCAGAAGCACCCTCGATGCCATCGGCACAGGAGCTGTTGCCCTTCGTGGGTCTCCCCCGCAGGCCCCTGTGCTGGTGGCCCCAGCCCTTGTGGCCGGAGCAGTGCGTGGGTCCCAGGCACTGGTCAGAGCTCCTGCTTGGAGCTGGGCGGCCCCGCGCGCCGCCTGCCCTGCAGCCCGGCTCCGCTGCTGCCTCGAGGCCCGGAGCCCTGCTCCGCTCTTGCCCAGCCTCAGCTGTTGCCGCCATAAAAAGGCTTTGTGTGGGCGCGACAAAGTGAGGATTGATGGGGCTTCCTCCCCCGCTGCGTGCGCTGAGTCAGGCCCCCGCAAATAGCTCCGTGCCGCTCGCGGCGTGGCACCTCGTCCACAGCGGTGCCCTTCTTCCCGCAGCTCGGGTGGGTGCGCTGGTGGCGGGCCGCGCTGTGTGCCTGCGAAGCCATCCCGTCTGCCGGCCCCAGGAACCAGGCTTGTCCCAGAGCACCTCGGGAGCCCGGCCGCGGAGGCTGCTAGCGAGGCCGCATCTCGCCGGAGCCTCGGTCCTGTGCGCACCCTCATGAAGGAGGAGGAGCAGAGAACGTTCCCTTCGCCTCTCTCCTGGCTGTTGCAGGGCTTGGAAAAGGGGGTGAAGCGCCCGAGGTCCTTTAATGTTGGTGCAGCTCCAGCCCCCGTCACGTTGTTGCAGGCCGTGCTGCTGCTCTGCTGCCACCGGGGCCCTGCGGAGCTGCACCAGCGCCCAGGGCGTGCGGCCGAGGAGCAGCTTGGTGCTGCTGCAAGGGGGCTTCAGAACAGCTGTATTCCCGGGGTACAGCAGCGGTGACGCTCATGTCTGCTGTGCTGCTTTCTGCTGCAGTAGCGTTAGTTACCTCCAGTACAGTCCAGAACGGCCTTGCAGCAGCCGATATCGGCATTCGTTATCTGCCAGCTCCTCCCGATGCGTAAAAGCAAGTCATCGGGTTATTGCGAATAACTTGGAAGAGTTTCAGAGAGAGCGCGTTGGTACGAAGAACAGATTGCATGTTCTTTATTAAACTCACATTCTGTTTGCTCAGTCCTGCATGTGGCAGGCCCTCCTCTCCGGATTACGTGCAGGGTATTTTGGGTGCTCGTGGGCTGCTGCGTGGGAGTGCGGCAGCATCGGGACGCGCTGCACTGCGCCCTGCCCACGTGAGCGCAGGGTCCCCTGCGCGCAGCTGCGGTGCAGCTGGCGGCTCCGCGCTCCTGGCCGCGCCGAGGAGTGGCTCCCCGCTGCGGGCATGTGAGGGTCTTGTGGAGGTGCTTTGGAGCTCTGCGGGATGGGCCGGGCCGCTGCGCTGCTCTGCCCCGTGTGGGTGCTGCTGTAGGTGAGGGGCAGAGCAGGATGTGGCCCGAGGCGGCCCTCTGCGTCGCTTCCGACGCTGGCGGCCGCTGCTCGGGGCACTGCACTGGTGCCGGGGTTCATGTGCTGGTGTCGCTGACCTGGGCCCAGACTTGCTCTTTTTTGTTGCCTGCAGCACGGTGTTTGCTCGGACTGGACACTGAAGTGTCAAGCAGGTCCCCAGGCACCAGCACTCGCCTCGGCCTTTTCTAGCAGCAGTAAGTAATGCCTGGAAGCGCTGGGTGCGGAGCTGCCTTGGGAGCGCTGCCTGCGTCCCGGACGGAGCTGCGCAGCGAGTACCCGTGCTGCCACATTCCACCGCCAGCGCTGCAGCAGCGCGGCCACCTCTCCTGCTTCCCGCAGCAGCATCTCCCCTGACGCGATTGGTTTTATCTTCTTCTTTCCCTCTGCAATCCTACCCCCCTGCCCTGAAGTGTTCAGTGATATCTTCCCTGTGCTGCTGGGAGCAGCCCCTCTGCTTTGCCTCAGAGCATCCCGCGCTGCTTNTTCCCTCTGCAATCCTACCCCCCTGCCCTGAAGTGTTCAGTGATATCTTCCCTGTGCTGCTGGGAGTTGCTCAGCTTTCTTGATGGCCCCTCTGCTTTGCCTCAGAGCATCCTGCGCTGCTTCCTCTGTTCCCTGGCCTGCAGTCGCTCGGCAGCACGTGCAGTTTTGCGTCCAGCGCCAGATACATCTGTGCTGCTGCATGAGAAAGCTCTCGTGAGGGAGGCTGTGATGGGGCCAGCACCTCCTGGGAAGCCCTGGCTTGTTGAACACCCCTTAGGGATGCAGAGCCTCACAGCGAGACTGGTGGGAGCAGACTTCTTGGTGCTCAAAATGACTCCTCTAACCAGTCCAGCCCAGGGATCTAATTTGCTCCTTATTGGGACTGGAGGGATAAGTCTAGGTTTTCTGTTGTTGCTAGATGGAGACTGGCCCATGCTAAATATTTGGTAGAATTAATCTCAGAAGAGGCTCTTGGCTCAAATTCCATATCTATCAGACATTGCACAAATGTAGCTTATCAGAAACAAATGAAGAAGCAGAAGGTGTGTCTGGCTTAATCCGGGCTTTGACTTGGCAGTCTCGTGGCTGTGCTTGAGCGCGCGCGCGACCGCCGGGCCCTGCGCGTTCCCCGGGCTCTGCTGCAGCGCAGCCCCTTAATCCTGCTCCCTTTGTTTCAGGATCAGTCCACAATGCCTGAAGTGCGAGACCTTTCTGATGCTTTGCCGGACTTGCCGATGGATCCCATCACAGGCGTTGGTGTCGTCGCATCCCGGAACCGAGCACCGACGGGCTACGATGTAGTAAGTAGAGCTATTTCAGCTGCCATTGCCAAAGCTTTCATTCTGTATTAATGAGCTTTTACTTTGCTGGGAACAGCGTCATTTCCAGAGAGGAATGGCCTTCAGGAATGTGTTCTAAGACCTGATTTGTATGTATGCAGCTGCCCACCTCGCATTCCCGCAGTGCAGTTTGTGGGTGCAATCGTACTGCTTCATCTGTGCTGCTCCAGAGGAGCGTCGTTACCTGGAGGAGGGGTTTTCAGAAACAGCTGGCCAGTGTGGCATGCAAATTTAATAATCCTAGTAACATTCATCCTGAAGGATTCCTAAGTAGTGCACAAATTATATCTCTGAATAAATGGATCCCGCATCAGCTGTTTAATCCCACGTATCAGCACTGCACAGTGATGATGAGAAGCTTCAAAATGCAAAGCGGAGTTTCGCATCCAGCTGAAATTGCAGGGACAATTCTGATGGATAGAATGCAAACCCCTGAATTAGGCATTGGCAGGAGGCTGGGCAGCAAGAAAAAGCAGCTGGATGCAGTAGAGATGAGAGGCATAAACACATCTGAATGGATAGATGGAGCTTGGTGTTTAACATCTGCTTGTTCCTTGGATTGCTTGGATAGGTTGCTGTATAACAAATAGCATGATTTCCCCCTCCCCGCCCCAATAGGCTAGCGGCCCAACCCCTGAAACACCATAAAATACTAATCACGTAGAGCTTTCTGTGAAGATTTGGTCCATAGTCTCCATCTGCTCACCTTTCTATGTGTCTTGTTGCAGCAGGAGCCAGTGGCTGCAGCTCTGCTCACAGCTCTGCAGCTCTGAGGGGTGGCAGAGCCTGTGCTGGGCGAAAGGGAGGAAAATGGATGGGGCTGCAACCAGGGCATTGCTGGAGA
The DNA here is from genome assembly GCA_013389825.1 of Crypturellus undulatus. Taxonomy (NCBI): domain Eukaryota; kingdom Metazoa; phylum Chordata; class Aves; order Tinamiformes; family Tinamidae; genus Crypturellus; species Crypturellus undulatus. Next base: position 18,226 of record VWPW01031481.1, on the reverse strand, counting down.
GAATTGAAAAAAGGCTCCTCAGAGACCTAGAAGGTTTTTTGAATTTACTGCGTTTTTCTGAGTGCTGATTGCCTGCATGAGTCGGGTGTAATTAGCTGCTTGCTCTGATAAAGGAGCGTGGGCCAGCGTGAGGGCTGCGATAACAGAGGTGCCTCCTGCCTAAACGACAGGGCAGGGAGCGCTCGCCCCGCGCAGCCCGTGCCGGTTCGATAGGGAGCTCAAGCCCTAGTGCAGCTTAAACTAAGCAACATGAAAGGTTCTTCGTGCGGTGGCTTAACCCAGCTGCGGTGGCAGCGGTGCGATGCTGCCGAGCGTGGTCGCCCTCTCCCAGGGGCACAGGGATGCGGTGAGCAGGGCTGCCGCTCCCCGCGACCCCGTCCTGCCCTCCCAAGGCAGGAAGCCAGCTATGCAGATGGGAACTGTAAATGCATCGGGAAAAGCCTGTGGCATGTTCCAAGACCGGGGCGTCCGTCCTGCGACATCCTTGCAGTCTCCCGCGTTCCTGCTCACTTTGGCTTTTCCTGATCGCTTTGGTCAGGTATCCTGCAGCGTTCGGCTCTGCAGGGGAATCCAGGGCTGCGTGGGAAAGTCTCTGTTAGTGGTCGGTTTGACATCTGCTAGTTTCAGTCGTGGTTTTGAGCTTTGGGAAGGTAGAGTACCCAGTTCTCCTTTTCTGAAACGGATACGTTATTTATAACTGCTGTCTAGTTTTCATTCATGTCTGTCCTACAGTAAGCAAGCGTTGCAACGTTATTTCCCTTCCTTTCCCCTGCGCCCCTTCACGAAGGCAGCAGGCCAGCCCTACGGTGCCCTGGCCGAGGCACGCGCGGGCCGACCTGGAAGCCAGGCCTGTGGCTTGGCCCCACGCGGGTGACAGCGCCGCAGGCAGCACCGGTCCCCGGGGACCTCCCTGAGCAGCTGTGAGGTCTGTTCTCCCACGAGTGTTTTCATTATCCAGAAATGTATCTCCATTCCCTCGTGCCTGCTTAGAAAAGAGCTCCTGGCACTGGCAGTATCTCGCCAGGTCAAGTGCGACCAAGAGCAGCCGGGGTCTTACTGCGCTCGGCGGCTGTTTCTGGAGTTGGTGGGTGCGGGGGGAAGCCCGGGGGGCGCCAGTGGCTCCCGAACCCGGCAGGGCACAGCCGAGCCCGCGCTGTCCGCGCTCCGTGTGCCTGTGGTGCCGGCGCAGCCTGGGCTTGGCTCGTAGTGCTGGGACGCAGCTGCCAAACCAGAGCCAGGGAACAGCGCCTGCTGCAGCTGGGCTGCGCGCTCGCGGTGCACGGTGCTCGTGGCGCTTGCGGCGCAGGTGCTGCTCTCTCTGAGTGCTGCCACCTCATCCTGCGCATTCCCTGCACCCGTTCCAAGCGGGAGCTGCTCCTGCCGGCGCTGCCCACAGAGGACACGTTCCCATCGCCAAGCTCAGAGGGGCAGCGGGATCCTCCTTGCCTGCAGGAGCCCAGCGGGTGATGCCAGAAGCTTCCTGTTTATGTTACTGCGTTGTCTTTCCCGTGAGTTTCTGACAAGTCCGTGCACGCTGGCGTTCTTCAGGCTCGGAAAGCACGTGGGGCAGGAGGAGCGGGGGCCGCAGCAGTGGGCTGGGCCGCGCTGCTGCGTTCCGGCAGGGTGGGAGCGGTTCCGATCGGGGCGGCCGCATGCCAGTCCCAGCCGCACGTGCACTGCCAGGGCCAGTGTCAGAATGACCCGCAGCATATTGGGGCGGTGAAATGTTAGCAAGTCTCTGAAGATGAATCGAATACTTCTTTTCATGACTTACTGGGAAATTAACTGTCTTTTTATTAGGTATTTGACTAGTCAGAATGTGAGGCTGTTCCCGGAAAGGGGCTTCCTTGCGTCGTTAAGTCATGATTAAGCATTAAGCACTGCAGGGCTTTGCGCCGCGAGAGCAGCCCTGCTGGCCCCGCAGGGCTCCATCCCGCCGGGCTCTGCTGGGGGTGGCACAGGGCCCGGCGCCCCCTGCTCCTTGCACCCCTCCTGTTGGCTCCTCCCTGGGCTGGGAGCCCCGCTGGGTCCTGTTCCGCAGCGGGACCGGCCTGGGGATGAGCCCCTTGGAAGGAGCTCGGGGCAGCCCTCTCCAGCCTGGCTTCCCTGGACACGCGCCTGGCGCTCCCGGGGAGGAGCGGGGTTTCCCCGCCCTCGGTGCGGGCTTTGCCTTGATGTACCCGGCTGTGCCGTTGAGCTGCAGGCAGGACGGGGCAGGTGCTGTGCAGGTGCCGGTGTCTGCTCGCGGCCCCGTCGACACCCTGCGCGCTGGCACTCGCCCATGGCTCTTGGAAGCAGCTTCTGGCCCAGAGACCAAAATTCCTCTGCTGCTTCTCTGTGAAAGTAGTGCTGAGATCAGGCAGCTTCCTGAGCTTGTTGGAGCAGATTTGTCCCTGACGTTACACGTGTCCCTTTGTAACTCCTCCAGGCCATTTGCTGTAGTCGTTTATCACATGGTTCTCCGGAGTGTTCTGCGAGCGCTCGCAGCTTGTGCTGTGTTACAGAGCTTTTGGCCATCAACAGATTATTTTCCTTGGAATTTACTTTCCTGGCCCCATTTGCATGCTAGGCATTTTATCTCCTTAATGCATAATGCTGTTCCAGGCATTCCTTAGCAGCATGGCACTATTAACTCCTTGGGTCCCGTTCACGGCTCAGCCTCGCGCCGGCTGCAGCGCTCGCAAGTGCCGGCAGCGAGGAGGGAGTCGAGCGGAGCCTGGGGCTGCCCGCCCGCCACCCTGCGCGTGGAGGCGGGTGCCGTTCCCTAGGGCCCTTCCGTGCCCTGGCAGAGCGGAGCTCTCCTTGTGCTCGGATCAGGGTGCCCTTGCTGGGTGTTCATAACGCCTGCCTTAATGTGCTGACTTTCCCAAACTATTGCTTGGATGCTGCAACCAAAATGCTGTTTCCTCATTAGAATCGCTTTTGTCAGGGCATCTTTAATCAATGAGCTCCCTCGAGACAGTATTTTTAGAAGTTCTTTTTTTTCTAGTGCTTCTTGAAAGTTCTTTGCATTGCACCTTGTGAAAAGAAACTAATGAGATGCTGGGAGAGTTCGGGCTCCTGTTAATTAGACTAGGTCTGAGGAAGAAGCACTGCACATATATTAACTTTATCTTGGCTCACACGTCCCCTCTCCCTCTGTCTCCTCTTTCCAGGTTGCACAAACAGCAGATGGCTTGGATGCTGACCTCTGGAAAGACGGCTTGTTTAAATCCAAGGTCACACGATACCTGTGCTTCACGAGATCATTTTCAAAAGAAAATGTAAGTTGGTTTGCTGAGTGCCTGCATGATTTGCATCTGAGCCTGACACGGTCCTGCGCATAAGATGATTCATTTTATGGAGCTAATTATAATTCAGGCAGGCATTTCCCTGAGTTTGGGTGAGTCAGGAGGCAAACTGCAATGGCTATATTCTTCATGGAAAGAAATCACTGGAAAAATCCACAGCAGAAGCGGTTGAGAAGTAATGGGTTGCATTGCAACACCACCCTTGCATTCCTCCTCTAGCAATGGGCACTGTATGCTGGCAAATCTGATCAATTTCTAGCTCTTAATTGCATACAGAAGCAAATGTAGTAGCTAATGTTGACAAAAGGAATGTGAATCAAGGGCATAATAGATGTTTTTCTACAGGATTAACTCTTCATTCCTCATTGTTTTTCTGATGATTCTTGAAAATTTGGCTGTGTTGTGCACATGCTACTCTGTACTAGCTGCTTTGCACAGAAATAAGCTTAAGGTCATATCTGATCGGTGGCCGTTGTCTGCCCACATCTCCAGAGACTCTGTGGCGGGAGCCTGATGCCTTCTACCGTGTTAACTTAATTTTTCAGTGGAGGGTAGTGTGAAATTTTCCTCTTTTCTGGAGGAACTATTTAATTCTGCAATGAATGCACTCCATCTAGTGGGTAATGCTGCTGTTCTGGGTGCTTTGGATATTCACAGTCGCTGTCATTCAGAATATGGAATACCATTTTGTACCTGTGCTCTCGGCAGTGACAGAAGCACAAGAGCAACTGCTGGTCATGGGTCTTGACAGGAAAACCGAGGGACCTGACAATTTTCAGCATTTGACCTTTATTCCTTTATTCTGCTTTCTCACCTTCCTCTGGTTTAAAATAAACCTGCAGAGCTGACGGGAATATTGCTTCCTAGAAGAGCTGTGCTTTTGGTCCTCGACTACCTGCAACAGCGGTAACAATAGCTGCAGACTAGGTAGGGAAGATATTAAACAGAAGGATTTGTGATCATTTGAATCTTAAGTTTATTTGTGGCTACCTTAAATGCAAGATTGTCAGAAATAATTACAGGGTAGTAGCAAATAGTGGCTGCCAGAGCAGTGTAAATGCCCGCGGTCGCTGCCTGCTGCCTTCTGGCAGGAATCGCCTACTCGGCAGGGCTGGAGCCTGGTGGCCCTTCTCACGAGGACCTGATTGCGAAGAACCCCCAGAAAATCAACTGCAAATGCTCAGAGCTGGTCTGCCCTTATCTCGAAGGCTGCAGATTCAAATGTGTTTTAAAATAGCTCAGTATAATAATGGAGAGCAGAGGTTTGCCTGAAGTGCCTTGCCTGACAGATTCCAACTCTGGGAGGTACTTAGCAACAAGTAACAGTAAAGCACACTGACATGGTTTGATGGCTTAGGATGAAACTGTAATTGTTCTGCCTTGCATTTCTGTTTATAAAGGCTGTGTAGTAACTGGAGTGTGGTTTTTTTTTTTTTTTTTTTTTTTTTTTTTTTTTTTTTTTTTTTTTTTTTTTTTTCTTCCACACGTGAATCCAGATTATTGGCAGCAATGTTGGCTTTAACGAGAACTGCAAAGAAAATCTGGATCTGAACAATAGCTGAGGCTGTCATTCTGAATGGTGTTTTTAGCTCTTCAAGTCTGGATTAATAAGACACGGCATCAGTTCAGTTTTCATATGGATTCCAAATGAAGTTTATCATTCCAAATGGCGGGCTCTTTTGGAGCTTGTCTGCTTTTGGAGCTAGAACCATGTGTATTCAGTGCTAATTAGCTAATGCATGTAATAACTTTGGCTGTATCTACATGAACCATCTTCCCGTAATGCTTCCTGCTGTTGCTGTCACAGAAACATCATGTTGCTGTTGTAGATATGTCATGTGTGAGAACTAAGGGACCAGCTTAAAGGACGGCTTGTGGGTAGTACTTTGGTTGTAATTTCCAGAAGGAAGGATTTGGTGGTGGTTCTGAGATTCCAGATGTTACAGTGTAAATGCAGGAAGTTGTCCAGCCTCCCTCACTCGATGATCATGTGTGGCCCCTGCAGAGAGGAGACTTGAAGAATTGGCTTGGCACCCGCTTGCCCTTTTATCAGTGGTCAGAAGCAATGACAAAACATCTATGAGGTTTGATGCACAAGAACAGGTGTGTTTGAATTTTGTCACGTTGTCCTGGGTAACTGTTCTTTTCTCTCTTCAGAGCCATTTAGGCAACGTCTTGGTTGATATGAAGCTCATTGACATCAAGGACACCTTACCTGTAGGCTTCATCCCCATCCAGGAGACCGTTGACACTCGTAAGTTGGCACTTCTCGGCGCGTCTCCTGGGAGCAACTGCCTTTCCCTGCATGCGGAGCGGTGTGTGCTGGGGACAGGGGTGTCACCCGCCCCCTGACCAGCCTTCCTGCCGTGTTCCGGGCAGCGGCGCCGGGGCTGGCTGCCCGGTCCTGCGCAGACTCGGCATCCTGGGAGCGCAGCCTGGCTGGTGCCAGCGCTTGTCTGTAATGAAAGCCAGACTAGCTAGGAATAGAAAGGAGTTAAATGAGCCGCCTTTGCGGGGAATAATTCATACAGGTCTGCAGCAGATGAGGCTGATTTTTTCCCCTGCCTCCCAGACTGATTCTGGTTTGAACCTGTGACCCAGAAGTGAAGGGCTCTGTAACCCATTACTGGCTTCCCCCGTGGCATCCCCCTTCCCGGAGACCTGCAGCACACGTGTGGGGCGGAGGAGACACTCCGCCTCGCGGGCTCGTCCCCAGCCCTGTGGGACGTTATCACGTGCTGCTGCTCTGTTTGTAGAAGTCCTCATGGAGAGGGCACTTTGTTACTAATTTAAAATGCATTGGATGGCAACCTCTGCAATCTTGAAAGCAGAGGCACTGCCTGTATTAATGAAGTGGTGCATTTCCCTGCCTCCGTTAGCATGACTAAACACATTTCGATTGACTGTTCATAATATGTTTATTTAAAATTAGCTCTGGTTAAGCATGTGTAATTAATGGATCTAACTCCTAAACCAAGTTTGCTGCAGACTACAGGCTCTAGCCAAGTGTGAAAGAGAGAGAAGACAAAAGCAAATAGTCAGCTCTGTGCTATTGTGGAAGTCAAATAATAAGAGGCAGTAATTTTGTTCAGTTAAGTCTGTGGTTATACATGTTTACATTATGCTCTTCCTCTCTTAAGTGACATTTGGCTTTTTTTAAATACATTAAATATAGCAGTACTTAGCAGATTATGGAAAAATTTCAGATACAAAAATCTAAAACCTGGGATTCTAAAATCTGTTTTGGACATCTTATATGAAAGCCCTCGTTTTCCAAAGCAGGAGGAGGTTGGTGTTCAGGGCCAGAGGCGCTGAGCAGCGCTGCGCATGGAGCTGCACGCACAGATGCTGCTCTGTGACTTGCCTCACGCTGCCGGGACATTTGTTGGTGCTGGTCCGACAGCATATTTCCACGGCCAAGATGGATTGCTATCGCAGAGATACAGATTACCAAACAGGAGGAGCCCGCCGAGAAAGGGCTGCATGCCATCTGTTGAAGGGAGGGAATATTTTTAAACTGAAGGATATTTATTCATATTAAACTGAAGGGTTTTTATTTTCCAGGTGCGCTTTGGTACTTGTTTGTAGCTTTCAGGTTTTATTCAGTGTCTGCACTTCTCACTTCCAGTTTATCAATAAACTTGTGTGATGGCTTTCAAGCGCCTGCGTTTGCCATCGCAAGGCTCCTCCTGCTCCTGCCCGGCTCTCGCAGGCTGCTCGGGGTGGGCTGGAGTGAGGATGGTTTCCCTGCCCGCACCGCATGTCCGTGGGGCTGCCCCATGGCTGAAGGAGGACTGTGCTTTGGGTACGCGCATGGGCCTTTGCTCTGGGCTCATGTTTTTTAAGACAGATAGCACGGAAGCGAGTGGAACCGCTCTGCTATGGGTAGCAGGAAGGAGCTGTGCAGGAGACACGGCCACGCTGAGAACCCAGATCAAGTTTGTTTGGGTGCCCAGTGGGGCATCCGGACAGTTACCTCTTGGCAGATCTGGGTTTAACCCTTCTAAGGTACCCAGAGAAACAGTACGAGCCTGTAGCTGCGGTGTTTGCGGATCAGGAGTTCCCATCTACTCTTAGGATGTGTGAGATTTGGACAGACAACTCTTGTTACTAGGCACTCTGCGCGGTGTGTTTCTCTGCCCTTCCCCTGGGTTTGGCTGGCTGCTTGGAAGCGCTTGGCAGAACAAAGTGGTCAGTTGTGGCAGCAGCTTCCACGTATGTGCCTAGAGGCAACCTTTGTAGCAGAAATGTTTAGATATTGCTCTCGGGCCAGCCAGGCAAGGCACGCGTTGCCTTGGAGAGAGAAGGTTGGTATGAGGAGCCCGCGGAGGCGAAAGCATCGCGTGCTGTTTGTGTTCCCGCCGCGTGTCCTGGGGTTGCCTCGTGGCTTATCTGCTCTGCACATGGGCTGCTGCCTTATCACAGTCCCTAGGAACAAATCTCGCGCACTGAACGGAGAAGCTCCCAATAGAGAATTTCTTCAGTCACTGAATCCACTACACAGTCTGGTTTGTTGATGTATATCTGTCCTTTGGCTCCAGTTCCTGTTGTAATGATGGGACTAATATTTGGAGAGACAATAAATAACACTTCTACCCTGCTCTTGCATAAAAACAAACCTCTGTCCTGTTTTTTTTTCTTCTTCTTTTTTTCTTTTTTTTTTTTTTTTTTTTTTTTTTTTCTTTTGCAGAAGAAGTAGCTTTCAGGAAGAAGAGGCTGTGCATTAAATTCATCCCTCGAGATTCCACAGAGGCAGCAATCTGCGACATCCGAATTCTGGGTAGATCCAAACAAGCCCCTCCTCAGTACACGTTCATAGGGTAAGTACCCCTCACTCCAGAAGCTGCTCTTGTGTTTTGTGTTGAGTGGTGTTTTCCTCTCACTACTAAACAGGAATTTGTAGGAGAATTTAAAGGGTCTGTGTAAGTTTTATTAAATTCGATCTAGGAAGTAAATAAACATCTTTTCCATTAGAGGAGTTCTTACTAATTGAGGTGTTTGGGAAACATGTCTGTGCTTGATATTTGTGCACACATGCAACATATGCTTGCAGCATTAATGACTTCTCTGTTGATTACAAAGGGAACTGAACAACATGGGCATTTGGTACCGGATGGGCAGAGTCCCACGAAACCATGAATCTTCACAAGCCACAACACCTTCTTCCCAAGTACCATCTTCAACACCAGCTCCCAACTTGCCTAGGTAAGTTTTCCAATTATTTCCAAATAATTCCCAATGGGGAGAGCATTTTTTCTTATTCTCCAAAATTAGTCCTCTCTTGGTTGGAAGTACTGGCCCTGCTCTTGGGCCCATTTCTTGGACTTTTCTACTAAGCTGCAGCCTTGCAATCGAAAGCGACCCCTCAGAGCAGGTAGCTCATTGTGCAGGGAACGCAGGAGCAGAACTTTTGGGCAGACACTGGTGTCGTCTCTTCGCTGTTTCCATAACTGTCATCCATGAGCGTCAGAGGCAGGTGCATCCCGTAGCCTCCCCGCACAGCCCCTCGGCACGGAAACCTGCCGCACTGCGGTGCTCTCCATGCAGCCAGCCGAGGGGCTCGCAGGCCCTGGAGGCTCCTGCGGGCTCGCGGGCAGCTGCTCCGCGCTCTGGAATTGCACTGCACATAAAGCACCGCTGGCAGCGGCCGTGCAGGATCGGAGCAAGAGATGTCTTGGTTTTTACGGCACAGATCTGCACTTTTTGTCTGCAAGAAGTTCCTGCCTGGGCAAATTTCCACACTAAAGAGAAAAATTGTCATGGCAGGAGAATGTCAGTGGCAGTCCTTAATCACCAAGCGTGGAAGGGTCACGTTATGGCCGAACGGGGAAGGCTGCAGAACAGCTTCAGAGCTATTGGGAACAGGGCCAAAATTAGAGCTCAGAGCATCAGCGACAGTCTGAAAAGAAGTGTTTACAAGGCTTATATATTTTATAACCTCTTGTTGTACAGTTTATGGTTTACAATGGCTGCAAGGAAATTGGATCAGTTTTGTTTTACTTGCCAAATAAAGCAAATGTCAAAATAGTCAATATAAAATGTATTCTAATTTGGCTGAGTTAAAACAGCCAGTATGCAGTGGAATAATTGAATGTTACATTAATGCCTCCTAGTAAAAACCACCTGTCTGTAGCCAGCTCCACTCTCGTGCCCAGTTCATGATTTACAGGTAACTTTTACACCACCAGCCTGATCATTCAAAACATCTTTCATGTCTGTTTTTTACTCTGATTATTTATTATCCAATATATTCTTTAAGAAATAGAAATGTATATAAAAACGCATCCTGCAAATATTTCATTATTACGGGAAACACATGCTACTTGGAAAGCCTTTTTTAATACTTTATCAGCAGTGTGGTAAGTTATTCAAGCTCAATGCTCGTGGAAGATTGCAGTCGCAAGTAACGTCTTGTTTTTGCATCTCTGTAGAGATGTGAGATCACAGCAGGGCCAGCTTGCCATTGCATTCTGCGTGGGGGTTTCTGTGCGCAAGAGCACTGTGTGGCCGTGGACGCAAGAGCGGAGCGGGGAGCAGTGCAGCAGCAGCGGCTGCGCGGGGCGCCCGGCTGGGCCGGCCGCTCTGCAGGTGTTGGCGAGTTCTGCCAGGTAGATTTGAATCAAGACAGGCTGCTTTGGTGCTTCAGAACATTTGGTAACACTGGGTTTAAACTAAACCACTAAAACATGCCGGTGGGCTTTGGTGCGGCAAAACCTTTCTAAAGAAGAACCTTTATTGTGGAAGATGCTTATTTTTGCAACAGACACGTGGGCCTGTGATGCCGACCACCGTGGCATGTTCGAGTCATGTTGAGAGGCCTGGCTGTGTGGGGGCTATGCAGGGCCGTGCTGCTCCTTTGGCTGTCGCAGGGCTGCGGCCGGGCAGAGCAGCCTGGGGCACTCGCTGGGCCGTCCTTTTCTTTAGCTGCTCCTTCTCCTGGGTGCTTCCTGCTGCAGCCACCGGCTGCTGTGGTCCCCAGCGCAGCCCCGTGCGCCAGTGAGCGGGCCCTGCTGCACAGCGTGCTGCGTTGCATTAGTGCCCTTTCTCGCCAAATTCTGCGACAGCTGCTTGGCACTACTGGAGAAGGCACTTGAGGCTGCTGCTGCAGAGCGGCCGTTGTGCGCGGCAGCCCCTCACAGTCTGCGAGCGGGGTGTCAGTCAGCTGCCAGCGTGTGTTTTACACTGACAGACATAATTGCACTTAACTTTTCACATGGATGTTATCAATCTGTGACAGATACTTTGAGAAGCGGAGCGCTCTGATTGCAGATGATGTGTCACCAGCGGTTAATCTCCCTCTCGGGGAGACCAGGATTCAGTCACAACTTCCACTTGTTGATGTCAGGTTTGAGCACGTAGATCGCACTGACCTGGAGCCGCGTGCAGGGCTGTCATCGGAGAGGTCAGCGGCTCGCTGGGGAGTGGACACTTGTGGCTTCTGCTGCCGCACTGGGGCTGGGGCTCCGCTGGGACGAGGCCCTGCGCGCATCCTGGCGGGCCCGTGTGCAGCGCGGTGGAGCTGGGGCCTCGGGCCCGTCCGGCAGAACTCAGCGTGCTGGGCCGGCCGTGGCCCTCCAGAAGCGCCCGGTGGCCCATGCGGCATGAAGGGGCCGGTCTGGTTCGCAGGAGGAGGGAGCACTTGTCTGCCCTGAACCCCTGCAGTAAGAGCAGGATACGTGAATTTTCCTCCCATGCTCCCAAATACTGTTTAAATAGTTAAGTAACTGCCCTTAGGAAAGGGAGGTGATTTGCTCCTGTTCCTGTGCTCCCGATGGAGTTTAATGTTAAAGAATGCGAGGATTTCCTTTCTCGGCACAGAAGTCTGAATTGGTTCCTTTCATTACAGTGTCTGAGCGGTGCTGTGCAGGCCGGGGAAGCGGTCGGTGGGCGGCGGAGCCCTGCGCTGATGATGTGCAATAGGTGGCAGCTAATAAAGCAGCAGTGCCGAGCTGGGCCTGGGCTGCCGGTGCGCGCCGTGCTCTGCGCAGGGCTCCTTGGAGGAGCCTGCAGCTCCCCTCGTTTTGTTGAAGGAGCCTTCCAGCTCCCCTGTGGATTTTTTTGTTGTTGTTGTTTGTTTGTTTTGTTTTGTTTTAAGTAGTAGCAATATTATTCAGAAGTAACAATATCTTAAATTCTTCCTTATGACATTTAAAATGGAGTTGGTTGGACTGAAGTGTGTAGAGCAAAAGGCACCAGGATTTTGGCTGCTGTTGTTCTGGTGAGGAGCAAAGCCAAGACCTCAGAAAACAGTCACGGGCCGGGGCCGGGGGCGGCTGGTGGCCTCGTGGCCGCAGCTCCCGAGGCCGCAGCTCCCGAGGCCGAGGCGCGAGGAGAGCCAGCGGGCAGGTCCCTGCTCGGGGGCGGCCTCGCGACCACGATGCGGCTGCCGGCCCTGGGGGCGCTGAGGAGCTTTGTCCTGGCGCTCTGCCTGACTGATGCCTCCTTACAAAAGCTGCTTTCTTGAGGAAGCTGCATTTTCTAATAGGTTTTGCCAAAAACAGCTCTAATGTGTAACTACTTTCTGATTCACACCTAATAAAATACATTGACTAGAATATCACTAGAATATCACTCTTACCATGAAATAGAGCAAAGTAGCCCTATTTTTTCAATGATTTACTCTAAAAGAGGTCAAGGATGGCACGCTGGTTGGGTTCACGTCCAAGTAGCTGTGGATGTTTTTTTTTTAAAAAAAAAAAAAAAAAAAAATGAGATTGAAGCAATAAATTGAAGCTTGGCAGAGGTGTTTTGCATGGGCCTGTTGCAGCGTGTGCAGTTGGAGCAGTTTGGGGCTGGAATGCGTGTAACGTGTGTCTGACATGATGGCTTGCCTGCGTGGGTAAGGGGCCTGGCATACATTCATCCCAAGTCTGCTTCCCATAAGGAATTTGTTATGAAGCTGCAGTGACCGTATGGCTTGCGTCCAGCTCAACTGGATGAAGACGTGCAAAAATTGGTCACAGTCCAGTATGTTTTAGTGGTCGAAAATGATGATTAGGAAAAAATGTTTAAACAATAAGAGTAGTTTCCAGGCACAAGCATCTCTTGCAGCAGCTGAGAAGGAAAGATGTTAACTGTAGTTAGAAGTTTGATTGATTTAGCTGGTTTTGTGGAGGCACTGAAAGTTTTGGGGAGTGCTCAGAGGGAAGAGTCTTCAATATCCTTGGGATCGTTTTTCTTCATAGAGCCCTGCTCCTGGAATAGCAATATTCCTGGAGGCATGTTTGCTTTAGGGCGTAGCGTAGGGTCATTAAATATAAACTGCAGGTACTCGTTGGAGGAAGCTCTGCGCTCAGTTGTTAAATAAGCCCTGCGGGGGAACGGAGCATTTTTTCCCTAAAACTTGTGTGTTGTCTGCTATTTAATATGATCTCTGCCACTGTTGATTTGTAATCTGTGCTTTCACCCTGAAGTGCATGTGGTTGTGTTCAGATATTTCCTTCTTTAAATCAATCACTTTCACCATTTTCCAAAACACTTCCCGAGTTTATTGCTTTTAGTAAAGTGTTTGGACTGTCGTTATTTATTACCGGCAGAGTGCTGACAACGCGCTCTTCCCCAGTGAGTCTTTATGCGGGATATCAGCTCGCCGGGTTTGCGGGCGCCGCGGCTGCCCCGGCAGCCCCGGTTCGGTGCTGCTGCCGGGCCCGGCACCTGCGCTCGCTGCCCGCGGCCCTGCTTGATCTGACAGTTTAAAATCCTGCCCGGGAGCCTTGCGCTGCGGTAATTCATCTTTCTGGAGGATTTCCGCTGTTTGGCCGTCTTTCCCACTGCTTCGTTACCTGCAGCTCTGGCGGGTGCGGCTGGCTGGGCGCTGTTCCTTGCCCCTCCGTGGCACTCGGTGCTTGCAGGATGGAGTCTGACCACTTTGATGCGCTTCTCGGCCTATAACAGTTTAACAGGCTGCAGCTCTGGCTCCAAGCAGTGTAAATTAAACTGTTGGGTTTTTTTCTTTCCGCTCTTTGGCAGCTGTTCTGTGCTGGGTACTTACATGCGCTCATCTGAATCAGTCCTGGTGCAGAGGAGGCTGCAGGGAGGCTCCGTGCGGGTGCTGTGGCCGATGCGGTTCCGCGCGGCAGCACTGCCCTCGCTGCCTTGGGCCCTCGTACTGCAGACGGGCCTTGCCCCGCGCGGCCGGGGCGATTCGGGGGAAACCCCAAAGTGGAGAGAATCGCTCCCTCCCCTCTTCATTCTCTCACGCATTTGGGCTTTTATAGAATCTGAATCTGGCACCACCAGCTCTCATTGATTTGGGGGAAACTGGATATTTTAGTAGTTTGGAATGAGATGAAATGCCTCCAAAGCCCATATGTTGCTTGTTTTAGGGAAAGGGTCAGTAAGGTTTTAGAAAGTCTTTAAATATTTGGTTTACACGATTAGAGTAGATTGTCTGGAATGAAGTCCGTTACCCGAGGTAATTCTTGCCTCACAGTTTTGTTTTTCACTGCAGTTCTTTGGGGTATGAGGTAGGTGTTCTGGCATCGCAGTGCCTGCGCACAGTAAAAGTTAAGGACTGTGAATAAATGTTGTAGATGTGATTTTGGACACTGCTAAAGCTGTAGGTATCTGCTATGGCTTTTTCTGTAAACTACAGTTTGGAAAATATATTCTGGGAAAATGAGCAATTGTTGAAAGGTCCTCTGATTTCCATCAGGGAAGCCCTGGCAGCTCGTTTCTTAGAAATGTGTTTTTTTTCCTCTGTCCATAGGCAAAGCTTTCATGTTGGACTACATTTCTTGAAAGCTGCAGCAAGATGTTTACCTCTCTACGTGTGTTTTTAGCTTTCTACAACTTGGTATTTATTTAATTGCTCTCTGCAGTTTTTCATGAGGCGTGATCTGTGCAGAATTCACTGATTATGCAAGATGATGATTCTTATTTTATTCCTGTGGGACTGTACAGCTTTCGTAACAATGTTCTTAAGTTCATTTAAATAAATTGCAATCGTGACTGTGGTGCATCAGATAGAGTTAAATTCCAGTTCTGCAATATGCAGTTTGGTTTCTAGTAATTTGATAAGAGAGGCAGGTTTTTTATATTTGGACTGATTTCTCTGGTTTGCTCCATCCAGTTGGAAACCAAAAACTTACCATTGTCCTTTTGATTTGCATTGCTGATATTTTATGTGAATTATGAAGTATCCTTTGATATCTCCCTTTGTGGTTTCCCCCTTGTGATCCGTTGTTACTTTTTATAAGTACTTGCTCCCTAACTTCAAAAGCGGTCCATCACCTTCATGCAGACGGTTTATTAATAACTTATTTGGAACTGTCGGGCATTCCTGGACCTGCTTTATGAGAGTTTTTTCCTCGTACCGGCATTCAGAATGTGGCCATGCTGTATGCAGACCTCAAACCTCCTTTACTGGACTGTGAGGGATCTCTCATCATCTGCTTCTGCTGCTGCTGTCATATGTAGGTCTGATTTATAAATCTAATGAGTAGAAGATTAACTAAAAGTAAGAGAGTAATTAACTCTAACCTGTCCTGGATTGTGCTGTTGTGGTTGATTTATCCTAAATTGTCTGGAAATTGTAGCGTGCCAGGGAGGAACGTAATGTTCCTCGGGATGTGTGTGCAACCCTGGGTCAAGTCAGCGCCCTGCTGGTGCAAAGCACCAAACCCGCCTTGTCACTTGAGTCCAGCGAGGAAGAAAAAAATGCTTTTTGTGGCAATTCAGAAGAAAAATAATTGGCATTGGGCTAGTTAACGTGAGGTGCCATTCCTTAACATTAGAGATTCCACTAAAGTACTAATAATTACTGTTAATATCTTTCAGTAGAAACTTTCAGAGTAAGCGAGCGCCGGTTGAAGCCGTGTTTAACGGCATGCTGCTGGCATGATAAGAATGCAAATAAGTGTTATTAGCCTAATGATTTTGCTGTCGCCATGGCTGTGCAGCAGTAGTGTTGTGAATATGTCATGCAGTACCCGTGAATTTGGAAAGTGTGTCAAAACACAACTTCAATTAGTTTGCTCTAATTATGGCTCTGGAGAGTTCGTAACTGTATCACTCCTCATTAAAAGAGAATTTCTTATATGGATTAGTGCAGCGTGTGAGGGAGGTGTCAAAGTGGCGGAGCCGCAGGGGGACACGCGGCCCCGCTGCCCTCGCAGCGCTGGGAACTTGGGGACAAGCCCACGCCACGTCCGGAGCAGCATCTCCGTCCGGACGTACTCTTCCGTTGCAAACACCCCAAACAGCACCAAGACCCGCACGTGTGGTGCTAAAACGGGTCTGGCCGGCAGCCCTGCCCGGAGCAGCGGAGCAGAGCGCACGCCAGCGCCTCTGCACAGAGCTGCAGGGTCCCGCATGTCCGCGTGCTCCCACGGCCTTTCCCAGCACTGGGAATGTGTCTTCCCTCTTGTCTGCTTTCCTGAGCCTATTCTTACCGCGCAGAACTGGAAAAAGGCTCCTGGGCTTACAGGTGAGCAGTTGTCCAAGGGTTAAAGTAGTAATTGCTTAAATCTTCCAGGCTTTCCTCCCAGTTCTGTGATAATTTGATGAAGAACTTCACCCTAATTAAATATTCAAATTAGGAATAAGTGTCAATATGGCTTCCCATTGCTGGGAATGATGATTAATTGTATTCAAAACTCTAGTGGCCGCTGTAATCTAAACCAAACCGTTGTTCTTGATTATTTCTGCAACACATTTTCCATGTTTTTGTTTTAAAATTTAAACTAGTAATTGATTTGCCATATGCCGCAGAGCTGCACATACTTTCACGATATGTGTTTAGGAACTTGGGGACTTTGTAATTGGGATTTTCTTGCTTTTCAGTGGCAGCCTCTCTCTCTCTCTTTTTTTTTTTCCTTTTTTTTTTCTGTCTTCTGTGATGCAAAATGATTTGGCTTTCACAAGCCATAAGGAAAATGCATTATGCAATCAACTTAGTAGGTATAAGTTATATTGATCCTGGCCAAAGTTTGCATTAGTTTAAAATAAATTACTGCTTCCCATTTTTCCCTACGATGTCATGCTTAAAAAAGGGGGGCGGGAGGGAACTGCTCTCGTCCTAGCAATCACAGCCCCCATCTGGTGGCCTTGCAGCTGAACGCGCTCCTTGGAGAGAGCTCGCTCTGCATCATAGACTGGGTAGAAGGGATAAAACACCTATTTGTCCTGCCTCCAGGAATGGGAAGTGACAACGCGGGAGAAGGCACAGAAAGGGAGGCGGTTTCTGTTCAACAAACCCTCCGGATAGACAGTGTCCGAGACCCCCGCCGCTGGAAGCCTCATTTGAGTAGCATTAAATTGGCAGCCTTGGCACACCAACCCCAAAGAGCAGTGCCCGGCTGACTGCCCCCGAAAAGCAGATTTGAAAGAACCCCCATGTATAGTGCTTCTCAGTCTGCCTAGCTTTAAGGGGATATTTAGGTATGTGTTTTAATGTTGATGCATTTGAAATGGAGAGCAAGTAGGCTATTGTGTGCCGAGCTAGCGAGCGAGGTCTGGATATGTGATCTTCTGCTGCCATATTTATGTGTATATGGTCAGAGCCCATTAGGCTGTGAGCAATTCATTTTAATTACACGCATGGAATGTATACACCACTTTAGCATATGGCACTCGGAAACCTGGTGCTTATGTGAACTGCCAGGCGCGCTTGGTAGTGACTGGGGACCTAGCGCAGAAAGTCTTTTGCAAACTAGGAATGCAGAGTTTTATTTGGAGGCTATTGTGTGTGTCTGCAGAACTGACAGCTCCTTAATTTTGCTTACACAAAGCATGTTAGGAACAACTCGTGGAACTGCCTGTCCCCGTCCCGCTGTTGATGAGAAGAGCACGACCCGCTTCGGCAGCGCAAGGTGGTCTGCGTTCGGTGCTGCTTTCTGAAAGGAATTGTCCATATGGAAAAGATTCAGCCTCTCTTATAGGAGAAGTTGGTATAACCTTTTAAAATATTCTGCTCAGAAATGGGTCTTTTAAAGAGATCTGCTTTGTTTACTTCCAACACATCTCCTGCTGTTTTGTGTGGGGATGAAAAACCAGCCCGCAGTACAAGCAGCAGAAACTCAAGTCTCTCACTGTTAGCTGTTCTGATGCCTCAGAATGTATTTTTGGATACTTTTATTAAAAAACAAATGAAAAGTGTGTAATGCCTACAGGCACTGCTCTTCAGTTTTAAAGCATGTTCATGACAAACCTGCCGGTGTTGGCAAAGGGAGGCTCATATGGATTGTGTTTTAAACAGAAGACTGTTAGCCAAATCGGAAAATATTTTGACACTGTCTTTTTTTTTTTTTTTTTTTTTTTCGGTTAGAATAGCCCTGAGAAGCACAAACAAATTTGAATTGATGTTTTCTTCTTGCTGTGCTACTCTTGCTCATCACCATCAATTGCATAAAGGCCTAAAAATATATAGGTCTTCACAAAACGTGTCTGGTTCTTAAAGGCAGATAATTTCCAGCTGATTTGCTTGATAAATACGATCTGCTAGCTAGGAAAATGTAGTTGATTCTCTACTGCAGAGCAACAGGGCTTTGCTGTGACTGTGGCATTCGTGACGGGAAACAGACGGCCTTGTTTTTGCAGCAAAAGGGCAGCACAAAGTGTCTGCCCGTGTGCAGGCAGCTCTCACCTTTGCTGCCTCTGCCTTCATGCTAGGCTGAGCCTTTGCTGCAAAGAGGGAGCATCTTCATTCCGTATGGCAGTGGAGTCCAGGAGATTAATGATAACATTTTATAAAAATCCACACGGATCTGGAATCAGCATTAGAAAACATACATATGAATTAAAAGGGCAAAACCCAAATTTCTCATCAAAGCATAAAAATCTGTGTGTATCAATAACAGCTCCTAACGAGACGTTTTGTCGAGGCGCTCGCTGGTTGCCCAGAGGGCTTCAGAGGTCTCATTCATGACGTGTTCAGGAGTCCTTCGCAGGGCCAAACCCAGCCCGGCTGTGCCGGGCGCTTCTTGCCGGGAGGACGT
>VWPW01031477.1:1787-28919 GCA_013389825.1 Crypturellus undulatus | reverse complement strand
ATTGACCCTATTTTTGTAAATAAGCACTTTTTTTTTTTTTTCCCAGTGTTGTAATTAGAGCAATTAAACGCGAGTGTGTAGTGATTGCAGTGGGCAGAGTGGAAGAGACTAATACTTTTTTGAGGCAGATGGGCTGTACATACTTAGGGGTTTTGTTTTATTTTGTTTTTGGCAGGGGATACAAGTCTCAAATAATTTCGCTTTGAACTAAAGAAATGGTTCATATTCCAGAGAGGATTTTTCTCACTGTACAGGAATAATTAAAAAAAAATCAGTGGATTGTAAATTATTAATCATAGAAGTTAGAGCTGGAAAATGCCTATTAGATGAACCAGTCTCTTTCCTGCTGCTGTGAGATTCAGTCTTCTGGCAGTGTCCAGACGAGATACTCCAGCTTCCACTGATCACAGGAAAAAAAAATCCCCTCCGTTTTTTATTTTTCAAAATAAGAGTTCTTTCACCGTCAGCATGCAGTGGGAAATGTATGGACACAGGCCGTTCACATCCATTATAGCGAATAAATCCCCAAGAATATCATGAATAATGGACTGCTCTCTACTTCCGCGTAAGCCAAATTTAGAAAGATGTTTGAAGTGCTGCTAGACCGGCTTTAATGGCAAAAGGCACTGGAGATGGGTGCACAGAGTCTCTTACTTGGGCAGGTTGGTAAAAGCAGAGCCTTCTCGGGCAGGGAGTGAATTACAGAGGCATGGAGGGATTTGCTGAGGGTTGGAACATTGATAGTGAGGCAATTAGGAACTCAAATTGAATATTAAAGATTGATATACGTAATGGGAGCACTGCATGCATTACTGCCTTGTCTTTCAAGTTGAATTAACATTGGTAACAACTAAAATCGGTGAAGCTCAGAATCTGTCAACAAACGTTGAGCAATGTCTTTAATATTCCCAGGCATGTGGCTGAAAACCTTTTGAAGGCTGAGGGGTGGAAGGCGCCTTCCTGTTTGTAAGTGAATTCTTTGCAAATTTTGTTTCCTGCAGTGCTCTCTGGAAAAATTTGAGTTCCTTTATTAGCACGTGTTTTAGCATGGCCGGTCTCCCCGGTGTTCCCTAATAGCGAAAAGTGACTTGATTTCTCCTTTCTGACACGTAACCAAAAGGAGAGGAGGGGAAAAAAAGAAAAGCTCTGCAATACAAAAGGGCCCAGGGGTTAAATGTTCTAGCGTGTAGGGGACTGGTTGGTTGGTTGGGTTTGCCTGTTATTTATTTATTTATTGGCTTGCATGTGTGCTTTGTAGCAACCAGCCCAGGGGGATGTTTGGGAAGGAGAAGCGGCGCGGCGCGGACCCGGCTGCACCGGTGCTGAGCTCAGTGTTGCAGCTCTGCCTCTTGCTGCCGAGGATCTGAAGGCTGCGCTGTGATAAGCGTAGGGGGGCAGCCCACCCCGTTTCTCCTTAACTGCATTTTGTTTTGCTGCTAAAAACGTTGGCGTTTCCCACCCCTGGGAGCAGGGGTGAGTTCTGGGGCTGTCCACCTTGGGGATGGTTTTGAACACGGGCGCTTTGCTCGGGCATCTGCAGGCTCTGGTGGATGCCCCTGTTGCCAGGCAGGTGTGTGGGCAGCGTCTGCCTTGGGCTTCCAGAGCCAGGAGCCATGGGGCTCTTCAGGCTTCACTGCTTTTTGGCTTTGCTTCGGGTTTTGCTTTGTTCTTCCTCTTCGAAATGGACCGAGATGATGATCCTGGGTACAGCCCAGGTTTCCCCGGAGGTGGGTGCTCAGCTCCTGGCGAGGTGAGCAGCTAAATGGTGCAGAATGTGTTAAAACGGTGCCTATAACCCGGGGCAGCGCGTGCACGTGAGCCTGCAAATGCAGATCTCTGCTGCCCGGAGGAAGAGCTGTGCAGCGCAGGGACAAGCGCCTGCGAGATGCCTGGCATCCATCTTCAGCCAGGCACACACATATTCCTGTGTTCCTGCATTTTAGGAGCTTCCCAGGTTCTCCCTTGATAGCGTGGCCTCCCATATATAGAAAACCGGGGGTAGGGAAGGAAACCCGCTTCCTTTTCTACTGAGTGTGAAGTGATGTCACGATGCACAGAGCTGGGGACGGGGCTTTCTGTGCGAGAGCAGCAGGTTGGGGACGTCAGGGGAAGCACAGAGCCCAACCTGACAAACCCCTGCTTTTCTGGTCTGTTGGTGGCAGAAGTTACCTTGCTATCGAAATCCGGCGTGTAAACCGACTGAGGGGGTTTAACTTCGAATGTTTGTTTACCAGCAACAAAAAAATTCTGTTTGTTCTTTTGTTTAGTCAAATTGTCATTAGAAAACAGTTGAAAATGATGTGTTTCCTGCTCGGCCCTGGGAGCGACACCTGGTCCTGGCACCTCTCCTTCCCCTGCACTGACGGTCTCGCTCTTGCTTCCAGGTGCACGCCAAATTCCGCTATCCTTTCTACTATGAGATGTGCTGGTATGTTCTGGAGAGATACGTGTCCTGTGTGACCCAGCGCTGCCACCTCAGCAGAGAGTACCAGCAAGAATCCATGTTAATTGGTGAGTGACTCCTTGGAGTGCACGTTCAGAGCAGGCGCTTGCACCCTAGGCTAGTTGCTGCTTTGGTTTCTACCAAGCAGATTGTAAATTAAATGGGAGAACTGGAGAAATTTCAGTGATTATTTCTTAATGTTTTGAGTGGGGAGGATTTGACTCTTCAGCATCTCAGCAAAGTACCAACCGAGCTCAAATTTATTGAGCATTCCTGTAGAAAGTGGATGCTGCAAAAGTAATTTTTGGAAGCGTTTATTTCTTGGTTCCAGCAGTTTTTGTGTTGAGATGATCTGCCAAACAGTTGAGGATTTACTGTCGTGTTTGGCATGGTACCTCAGTAGCCAGGAATGTCTGCATTGCAAATGTGCTCTGGTGGGTTGGGCGCTTGGTCCTTTTATAGTACTTTGCCTCCACAGCATGCATCACCGTCGCTAGATCCGTCTGCTTTTTTCTTCAATCTCTTCTGTAGTTCTCTCAATTCTTAAAAGAAAAACAGAAACAAAGAGGTAAACATAAACAAAACCAAGCAAACACCCATACAAACCTTTGTGATCTATAACTTAAGTGCGAGGAGGTCTAAGAAACCTTTAAACCAACAGCTAAAGTGGACCCTGGCGAAGAGGGGAAGATGTGTCTGAAGCAGGAGGGCTTTGCCCTGGCACTCATGTGAGCTCTGCATCCCTGTGTGCAATTCCAGTGGTTGCCTTGCTGAACCGCCTGCTTTAATGGAACCACATGGGGGTAGTTCCAAGCTACCCCCCTGCTTTTAAGCACAGAGGGGCCAGAGATTGCCCAGGCACCAGCTAAACCCGCCTGGTGCGTGTTTGCAGCTGGAGGCCTTAGGAAGTGGTGGCAGATCCGGTCCTCATCAAGCTTCACTGGCCAGGAACAACCTGAGGAGCCAACAGCCTCCGTGGAGAGGGCAGGGAAATCTCCTGTGCTCCTGGGAATCTGGGTGCTCCTGGGAATCCGGGTGCTTCCCATCTTGTCCCTCTGCACTGCGTGGCTCCCATCAGTGATGGCTGATAATGATGCTCATGAAATATGTCTCAATCCAGTTCCTGGTGGAGAGATACTCCAGGTTTGTGCAAGCTCCGCAGGAAGTGTCTGGAGGGAAGAGCATTGCTGGATGCAGCCTATGGGTTGTCAACCACAAAAGGCTGCAGTAAAAGGACCCTGGCAGTTTGGGAAGTGGTTTGGTGGTGACATTGTCTAGGCCCTGTTGTCTCCTGTCATGGTTTGAATTGTTGGCTTCTGGGAAGGTGGGAATTAATTAACAGTTGCCCTGTTAACTAGGTATCTTTTTATGGCCATTTTTGGCTAATGTAAGAGAGGTGCTGCCCTCACAAATCAATCCTGTCCTTGTGGGATCTAGTGACTGGATCAGTTCAGGTTGGTGCCTGAAAATGAACAATGAAAAAGTGAAACAATTTCCCTGAAAAAGTGAACAATTCCTTATCGATGAGGCAGCCCCCGAGATGCTGGGGGACGTGGCTGGGCAGATCTGGAGCTGCTGGGCACATCCTGACGGCACCAGGACTCGGAGCCTGCCCAGGAGGTGGCTGCTGATGGCGGGTAGCTCAGTCCCTGCCTGCTGCTCCCGGCTCCAGAGCATCAGCACGCTGAGATCTCCCACGCTGACATCCAGGACCTTGCTCTGCAGGGGTCTGACATAAATTCTTCTTATTCTTCTTATTCTTCCTTCCTTTTTCTTTTTTTTTTTTTTTTCTCTTGTCAGAAACTGCTTTTTATTCCTCGCAGGATCTTACCTTCAAATAATTCTTTTGCTGTGATTTGCTCTCCTGAAGCCCAGATCTACTGTATCTTCTGGATCTTTTTCTTTGCTATTTACCACATTCTCTGCAGAGGTAAAGGTACACTATTTACCTTTAGCAAGCTGTGCTGTTTTGTTCTGCTCAGGTAATACTATTTCAAATATTTGCTCATCCTTTCAACTAGTCTCTTGACTAAGGATAAATCTCTTATGAACTGTAATTCTGAATAACAATTTGTTTGTTCTGTGGTGTATGTATCTTAATCTAACTGACACAGGGTGTAAGATCCAAATGAAGTTAGATATTAAGACCCCACCCCTTCATTTTTTAAGCTTTTCTTCAGAACTGTTTGAGTCTGTAAATGGTTACATGTCCCTCTCCCTTAGAGACCTCTCTGTCTGCAAGCAGTGTCCTGATTTCCCACGAGGGAGCATCCCTTGACGAAGGATTTCCCATCATCTTCCATAAAGAGCAATGAAACAAAGTGTTTAACTTCTCTGCAGGCCCCTCATTAAACATTTAATTGTTTTCTGTCTGCCTTGGTCTAAGAAAAGTTTCTGCACATCTTTATATTCCTTTTCAGAAATTTCTCTTGAATAGGCTTAACATTTATAGCTGCTTCTTGCTTTTCCCTATCTTATTATATAATTTCCTTGACAGAATTTGTTTTGGGATTTACGGGGGGGTGGCTTCTAGAGATCCCACTCACCTATGTGAAAAAAGAGATTCCTGTGGCAATGGAGATCATTGGAGAACACAGAAAAATGAGTTCATCATCATTTGGGCTTTATAGAGATCTTTATATTTTTCCTATTATGTTTTCATTACACGGTAGTTATTTACTTTGAGATGAAGACAGTCAGATTCACAGTGAGCCTTTAAAGATGTTGGCTATTCATGAAAATATATCGCTGTGGGTCTGTTGTGATACCTCTGTCAATTTAATTATACACTAGTGTAGCAAATTATATTGATCTCTGCATTTGTGCTTCTTAAATATCTGCACCAAAAACTTCAGGCAGAAACTTAACAGCTCTGTGAGGACAGGCTAAAATTTGGAGTGTTCCCAGTCCTTGAATGAAAAATACCTGCGCCCTAAGTGAGAGGAAGGAGGAGACCGTGGCTTCCTTCCCATTCCTGAGTCCGCAGTGAGTCCTCGGGCAGTTGCCTCCTGGTCAGTGTGTGCAACTGCTCTTTATTTTTAATTTTCCCAGAAGGGTGAATGCTGAGGGGAATGATGACATGACAGCACCTGCAGCTGCTCTAAGAGCTCCCTCCTTCTCTCTCCACTTTTCCCTGTCCATCTCAACTCTGATACTTGTCCTGTCAGCTGGAATCAACCACGGATCCTATTTGGGTTTCCTGCTAGACTCGAGCTGTTTCAGGATGGATGTGTCTTCATTATTTTTACTCTTATCATGAATGAGCCTGTACTGGATGTTTTCAAGCGCAATTGACCTTCAGTGAGATATAGATCTGGAGAGGGAGCTGACAAAGAGTAATTGGGAGAGGATACTGGGCTATCAGAAATAGGTTTTCTCTGTAGCCTGCAGCTCTTAAGATTCCCACTGCTAAAACTTTAACAGGATGGCTCTACTCTATGCTAAGCTTGTGGATAAAGATATGCCCTCTGGGATGGCAAAGGAGCTTTGTATTTTTTTTTCCCTCCTTCATCTCAGAGGATAGAGTGGATTCGCTTATTGATAGGACAGGTACTGGATTATAGCGAGTGATTTCCGTGCGGGATGCTCCGGGCAGCATTGGCCTTCCAGTGTGCCCAGCATTTTCTGCTAGTGGAAACCTCATTCCTGCCCTGAGCAGAGAGGCAGAATCGCTGCTGCCAAGTCACAGGGCCACGTTTTGGAACTGGGAGCAGCAAGAGAGATATTACATGCGGGCTGTTGCAAAGAAGTTAAAAAGAATTCGTAATTATATCTCCTCCACGCTCTCTTTAAAGTTCTCTGATAGAATAAACTGCTTCTCAGCAAAGAAGAAAGCTGTGGATAATTATCTTTCTTGTACACGTGGGTAAACTGTGAGGAAAGTTAAGTGATTTGCACAGACTCGTGGGGAAGTCGGTAGCTATAGGGAGAAAAAAAAAAAAAAAACCTATTTCTAGCTCTTTCCCTGTGGTCAAGCCCAGGCTCCTTGTTCTTACCACCTGGTTTGGATAAGATGGTTTTATTTGCTCTGAGATGGAGCCGGGTGAAGGTCTGCTAGGGCTGCTTAAGCCCAGAGCAGATAACGTCCTGAAACAAGAGGAGTTGCCTTTAGCAGGACCTTTCCTGAGTGGAGAGACTTCGTAAACCTCAAAGTTCGAGGCAGGGGAGCTCTGGGAGGGCAGAGTCAACCCTTGCCTTACCTGTTAACCCTAACCCTGGGCCTGCTGTTGCAGGGTNGAGTGGAGAGACTTCGTAAACCTCAAAGCTCAAGGCAGGGGAGCTCTGGGAGGGCAGAGGCAACCCTCGCCTTACCTGTTAACCCTAACCCGGGGCCTGCTGCAGGGCTGCTGTGGACGTGTTTTGCCAGTGCAGTCTGAAGGTGAATTTACACTGGTGGGATGTGCCTGGGCTGCCTAGCTGTGCCCAAACATGCCTGATGGAGGCAAGAGCGAGGCAGACCTGCGCACAAGGGATGAAGGCCGCTCACTAGGACCTACTGGGGAGTCTCTGGTTGCAGCCTCGGACTTCTCCCTTCCCTCTCTCTGGCAGGCAATAGGCCAGGCTTTGCATTAGTAAGAGGCTGATCCCTTTGGGACTATTTTTGTGATTCTTCCCATGCTCCAGGCTGCTGCCGCACCCTCGGGAGGACGCAGGGATGCCCCCATGAAGGACAAGCCCAAGGACGGGAGCTGCCAACAGCAGAATGTCCAGGAAACTCCTTGTGTGAGAGGGGCAGGAGGAGGGCTGCAGGCCTGGGAGCTGCCTGGCACCCCCTAGCCCAAGGCTGGGGTGGGCAGAAGTGCTAAAATGTGCTCCCCACTAAAGTAAATGCAAAGTGCACCTGTGTGCAGCTTTAGCTCATGAGATGGGTTAGCTCTGACTCGGATACGGTTTTCATTAAGTAAAAATCATGACCCTTGACGTTATCATCAAAAATCATTACAACCAAACGCTTGAAACTCAAATTCATACTTTCCTGCTCTTGAAATTCTCCATCCGTTATTGATTCTCTTGGGTTTTTAGCAAAATCAGCATCAGCAGCAGACAGTTCTAATGCTCCAGAATGGGCTGTGATGCTCTTTGACCAGTCTAGCTGCAGGTCGCTACAGGTAAAGCTAAGCCCAGCACCATTTAGCTTCCTGCTTTTACCAAAAACAGACTACTACTTGGGTGATGCTTCATCCATCACAGCTTCAATGTGCCTTTCAGAAGCTGTTTTGGGCTGGTTTTGGTTCTGAGAGGAAAACTCAAAGGTGCCTGGAGCAGATGCTTGATTTTTTGCAGAACCTGCAGCATTAGCCTTGAGAAGTGACCAACTTGTTTCTCTCAGGTGCACCCACATGCACAAGTGTTTTATCTGGAATTGTGGAGCTAAGGAGCTGGGAAAACTGCCGCAGGGATAGCTCATCCTACCTGTTACACCTCTGTTTCCCGGCTGCCACGTAACACACGTCTGGTGAGAAGGTGGCCCAGACTCTGCGAGACACAGGGAGCCTCACTGCCATGAGGATGAATTTGCCAGCTTGGCACTGGCCTTCAGTGTTTATTTTGAATCTCTCCGTTAAATAACCAGATACTGATTATTTTTTTCTTTAATGTTTCTTTAATCCTTCCCTAGGTGTGATTCACGCTGTCCTAATGCAAAACTACGCTATTGCAAAGCATGAAATTACTCAGGATTTTGCCCTGTTGAAAATAAGAAAATGAAGCTGTGAAAAAAACCTCTCATTAACTGTTCACCTGTATTTTTCTGCCTGGCTTCTGTTTCCTTTGCAGGGGACTCTCGGTCTGCAGCTTCATCTTACATCCACTGCAACCAGTATTAAAACTCGCATTACCTGAGCAGTGCTACCATTTCTGCAGAAATTCTTGCTCTTGCTTAGCCTGTGTTCATTGTCACTTACTTAGTAAGGAAAATCAGGTCTAATAAACAATAAATGTGTAAAGGTTGGTGTTTTAGGGGCCCTTGGCCATACTTGGTGGCACTGCCTTCATTACTCAGTTGCACTAAGTTGAGCAAAAGTGCAAGTTTGTTTTTTAGAGAGTAAACGTGGTATAAAGCTGAGATCAATAATCCTATAAACTCAAACTTGCCTTTCACTTTTCCCGAGAAGTACCCAGAATGTGCCAAGGACTGCGCTAAGAATAACAATATTATGTGACTCCAGGCCAGTGCCTTAATTTTTCAGTGTTTTTTTTTTTTTTTTTTTTAAATCTATAAAGTAAGTGTAGCTGCACTTCCCTGTCTCAAAATTTGCTCTAATATCCCTTGCCCTGTAAACACATGGTAGTTCTTGTTTTACCAACAGTTGCATGGAAAAGAGTGCTGAGAAACTGACTTTGCCTTGTGCAGAGTTCCTGGAAGATTGATGATGTTCAGCATTTCAACATTCTTCCTCCTGTCATTTTTTTTTTTCTCTCTTTTTTCTGCGTAAGAAGATTGATGATGTTCAGCATTTCAATGTGCTTCCTCCTGTCATTTTTTTTTTTCTCTCTTTTTTCTGCGTAAACGTTTCTCNTTTTTTTTTTTTTTTCTCTCCTTTTTCTGCGTAGACGTTTCTCTTAGAGCTGTAAGGACTGCCAAATCTGGTCTCTCTTGGGTTTGCTGGACAGTTAACTGTATGTGACTTGCAAGCTCTGCCTACTCTTAAGTGAAGGCATAGAAAAATAAATATTTGGAAAAAAAAGAAAGTGTATTTCTTTCCCTTAGACTTTTCTCAGTTGTTTGAACAGTTAGACATCAACAAAAACAGCATTAAAAAAAAAAAAACCTTTAAAATTGGCTGAATAAACTCAATTTCTGCCATTATCCAGTGCCTTTTTAAATAGGCAACTCCTAGAGCTGCTGGTTGGTGCGTGTAAGCTGGAAATTACACTGTATTCTTCTTCTAACTTTCAGATGCAAAAAGAAAGCGCAGCGTAGACAGCTACTCATCAGATTCGTGGTTAGACATGGATGAAGAATCCTGCGATGCCCATATCCGGGAGAAGGATGACGGCTTGGACGGGAACGCCAAAGCCTTGGCGGACGGCTCCTCCTCGCCCAACAGCACCCACTCGGAAGGGAAGGAAGGTGCAGGCCGAAAACAGAAAGCTACAGCAATGAGATACCTAAAAAGAACTTTGTCTAATGAATCAGACGACAGTGTAAAATCAACGACCCCCACGGACTATCCCAAAACACCAACAGGGTCTCCAGCTACAGAAGTTTCAACCAAATGGACTCACCTCACAGAATTTGAACTGAAGGGTTTAAAAGCCCTGGTGGAAAAGCTTGAATCTCTCCCCGAGAACAAGAAGTGTGTTCCGGAAGGTATCGAGGATCCCCAGGCTCTCCTGGAGGACATGAAGGTGGGTGCAGTAACTTGCTCCTACGTGCGGTGAACGCGGGAGCTCGGGCAGCGACGGGCCCTGCTGTGCGGTGACCGCAGTTTAGGCCTGGTGCTACCCACGGGGTCCTTTCCGACCACCACAGCTACGTGCCCAGTGCCTAAAGCTTTAGGTCCTTTCATAGTTCAGGGCTTGGTGTATCCTATATGTGAATCATATCTGAGCAATCCTGTCTGTAGGCTTAATCTGCCATTTTGGGTCTGTCTTCCTTGCAGAATATATCTGATTAACTGACACATGCAAAACATAAATACTTACCTTCATTCAGAAGACAGATTGCCTCTTCCAGGTGCATTTTCTTTCCCCTTATTTTTTTTTCCTTTTTCTTTTCCTCCGTTGCCCTCTATAGGTTGATAATTATTCTCTGCTGCTACAATGTGCAGTGTTTTCGGAGATGGTGCATGGATCGAACTTGTCTTTTAGGCCTGTAATAGAGCAGAGCAGGTGCTTGGAGTGACACAGGGCTCAGATTCCTCCTGAAGGAGCAACGAGACCACGTTGCTCTTGTCCCCTTCACCTCTTACTGCAGCATCCCCTTGAGTTAATGGCTTAGCTTTTCCATACCTTATTTTCACATTGTATTCAATAGACATATTAATGTATATATATTTATTTTTAAGAATCAAAAGCAGCATGCTATTGTCATTTTTTTTCTGGGGCTCTTCAAATAAGGCTAAGGTATTCAGGGTGTCCTCTTCAGATTCAGTAACTGGCAATTTGGCCTGATTTAGAAGTTCAAGTATTAATTTGTAGTCCTGTGCTGGACTGCTGGTTCTGTTCTGTGTACAGCATGACTTTATTTCTCTCCAACTACATATACTCTGTATGTGGCAGCTGCATAAGTCACAATCTGAGGAAAAATAGGAGTTTATATGGTAAAAACAGAGCCTTTGCTGCTTCAGTGTGAGTAGTGTAGCAGCTGCTGGGGAATGTCTTCAAAGCCATTTAAAGAAGGTTGTAAATCTGCAGCACGCAGTGCAATCCTGCCTTGCAATCTCAGAGCCTGCGAGGGCGATACACGGCACCCACTTTGTAACCCAAGAGCTCCCAAAACCTCTCCTTGCAGAATCCACCTCTCTATATCTGGAAGCAGGTGAGCAAGCAGTCGTGGTGGTGGATTTTCTGGCCTTCTCTGTGATCAGCGATGCTCTAATCAGGAACCAAAGTGAAGCTTCAAGAGCAGGAGTTGAATTTGGGGTGGCGAAGGAGCAAGGGTGGCGTTTCTTTTCCCAGCTCCGTGCACAAACCAAATTTCACTTGGAAATAAACTGCCTCTTCTCAAAACTCGAGGAAGGGGTTTGCAACATGTGGTGACCGGTGCAGGTGTTGAGAGCACCCAGATGTGAGCTCTGCATGCTGCGAGACACCACAGCAGCACGAGGTGCCTTGTGTGAAGCTGCTCTAAAGCACCTATGGGAGTCTATACGGTCCTCCCTTCACGCAGAGCACTGGAGTCACTCACTGCAGAGATGCAGAACCGTGAACGAGCGTGGAGCAGGACGGACCGAGCGATGCCCTTGCAGCGATGCTGCTCTTTACCTACTAAGTGGCTCGTTTTGTTCATGGTGGCAGAGTTGCAGCCTTGATGCTCTTGCACAGAGAGCTGCTAAACTGCTGCTGAACCTTCTGTCCTTGCCAGCACATGCCGCAGCCATCAGGATGTGGCCCACCATCTGGATATTTGGGATTCCCTGCTGGTTAAAGAGCCTCCAGATAACATCAAAACATTGTCTGTGCTGCAGAGTTCTTTTCTCTGGATTCACCTGTGTGTTTGGCGACCCTGTGGCGCGTGAGTCAGAGCATAACTCTTAAAAGGATGTTAATTCACAAACGCTTTAACAGCATCTAAAGAACTGCTCTTCCTTATCCATCTCCTTTGCTGGCCTCCATCTAAGGCAGCTCCCAAGCAGGGCAGTTTGGTGAATAACTAAACCCCATGGTCTGGGGCCTCGCGGCTCTCCCTATGGCTGCGTGTCCCCTTGCTGGGCATCGAGGGGCAGCTGCAGCCGGCTTGGGCTCCCAGGCCGTCCCCAGAGGCTGAGGTGGCTCCCGCTGCAACCAGCGGCAGGCCCTGCATGCTGCGGCGCAGGAGGAGAAGGGGTCACGTCTTGTCGTAGTCCCTGTGACACCCCAGCGTAAATGGTGTTTTATTCAGCTTGTTGCCTCCAGAAACCCAACCAAGCGCCGAGTGAGCGAGCCCAGCCCCTCGAGACGGTATGTGACACGATGCTCCCAAAGGGGTTGCTGTTCTGCCTGGCATGCAGCTGTTTGGGGTTTTTGTTCTGCCTTTGCTCCTTGGGGTATGTTGGGTGCCTGGTGCCTTGCAGAACTCATCCGACAGCAACAGGAGCGTTCCCAGGCATTCCCAGCGCTCCTTGGCGGTGCAGTGCCCAGGCGCTTCCCAAGCGGTAACGGATGAGCAGTTGTTACCTCCGATTCCCAGGTAGGGACCTGAGGTACAAAGAGACTAAGATGAAAGTGGCCCTTAATTTGGGGATATTGGTTTCAGGTGCCTCTGACATGATTTTTAGAATAGTTAGTGTTATTTAAGGAAGGTATATGCGAAAGATAGCTCGAATGGTGCTGAAGCTGATTGCTTTGCCTTTCTGCAAGGAGAAGTTCTGCTCTTTAGCCTCCAGCTGCTGAGGCAGATGTGAGGAAGGCTCCGAGCGTTGGATACGTGACTGCCTGGGGAAACCTCACTGAAAAGATTTGCCCCGTGTCACACGCACATTTTGGCCCAGAGAGGAATTCAGTCCGGTTTCCCAGAGCAGTATTTATCTCTCTGACCCTGAAATCGTGCTTCCTCTTAATTTCCTACCATTTTTCCAACTAAGGCAGCAAATAGCGTGGGGATTTTGGTGCCAGCGTGAGCAGCAGGCTGAGCAGAAGCCCCGTGTTTCTACCTCGCTCTGCTGACTATCCGGAGCAGCAGCATCTGCGTGGCCCGGCAGTGCAGACCGTACAGCTGAGCACTGAGCAAGGTTTGTTTCTTGGACAACCTGACTGATTAATTTCTAGGCTGTGTTAATAATAGGAGATAGAAATAGTGCCCTTTCAAAGCTCCCTTTTGAGAGTTACTTTTGAGAAACACACAGCAAGGAGGCTCTCTGGCAGAATATCTGCAAGTTTTGCTCCACTCAGAAAGTCTTAAACAAGTTTCTTAAGAAAATAAAGCTATGTTTATTGTAGCAGTTTTGTCTCTTAATGAAGCACACTCGGGAGCTATTCTGTATGACATTTAAATCGTTTTTAAGCTTCAGAAAACAAGATATGGGTAGTTAAGCAGGGGAAAGGAAACTGTTTTATTCATTGATGTGAAGTTTCAGTGAACAAATTGGGGTGACTTGCCGAGGATTCCTGCTTTCCTGACTGAAGCAGCGAGTCGGACGAGGATGGGTGAGTGCATTACTGCTCTGGAGGCAATGCAGCTGCAGCTGCACGGCCTATTTGATGCGCAGTAGGTGAGGAGACTCTTTGGAGTCAAGTAATTTATTTTCCCTTATGAGAAGGGAGGCTGAAAGGCAACCTGAGCCTAGGTAAATGCCTTGCACGTCACCTAAGCTCCCAACCAACTGCCACTGTCCAGCGAGGACGCTGCAATTGAGAAGTGCCAAGCAAATACCTGTGCAGATGGAGGTGCCCTTTGGCACCGCGATGGATGGAGTGTGGCCAGGCAAGGGACACTGCTCTGCAGAGCTTCCGGGGATGTCAGCTCTTTCAGCCGCTCCAGCAAGGAACTGAACTCCTGTCAGCTGCACTGCTTGGGAATTCTGCGCCGTGGGACCTGTATGTGCCACCGGGGGAGCTTCCTGGCGGCCTCCAAGCCGCTATTGCCGATAGCAGTGTTTGCTCTTGCACAGAGGGCATCCAAGCAGGTGGCATCCAAGCAGCTGCCAGCGGAGATGCAGATCCGTGTGGATCCAAACATGTGCGGCGCATGCAGCAAACCCAAGGGGAAATCATGTGGATAAGGAAGTCGTGGCTAAGCAGAGCCTCCTGAGCCTGCCATCCTCGCTCGGGTTGCAGGAGGACCAAAGAGTTGGCCGTGTCCTCGTTGGCAGGGCAAGCAATGGGGACGCACAACAGCCCTCACCAACACGACCTTGCGGCCACCACTTGCAGCAGTACCTCGTGTTCCCAGACACGAGGTCCCTGACACGTGGCCCCAGATTGGGGATGTGAAACAGTGCAACAACTCATTTATTCTCTTGTTTCAGAATGAAGCAGCATCTGGACTGTTAGATCTGGTGAAAGTCCCTACAGTGAAAAAGAGAAAGGAAAATCAGTGAGGAATAACTGTTCTTAAATGGTGGGCTTCAGGATTGAAAATGTTTCATTGTGGGCTCCTCCACTTCATATTCAGCTGCCAAATGGTATGGCAGGCTAGTAAGGATGCACTCGAGGTGGGTTTGTGCACAAGGAGAGAGGGTGTAATCTCATCACCTGCTGGAGTTTGCAGCCCGTATCAGAGGACTCTGCCAAGGAGCTTTGTCTGCATGCAGCCTCTGATGTCATTTTTCCAACATTTCTGCCGTGTTACCAGCGGGATGGTAGTTCCTCCACTGCTACTGGAGAAGGCGATCGCGAGATCAGTGTTGTGTGTCCCGTAGAAATGCCACAGCCCTTGTCCTCTCCCGAGTCAAAGCCACCCTTCCAGAGAGGCTGGAGTCCCACGAGGGCAGAGGAAACTCAGCTGGAAAACAGAATTTGTCAAATATCTGCGGCTCCTTGGCAGCAGCGGAAGAATCTTGTGCAAGACAGATGATATCTACTGAAATATGTTCCTCCCTTTTCTTGCCAAGAATCTTACCCCCTCCTCATTCTGATGACAGAAGAAAACTCACTCTGCTGAATGCATTTCAGGGGAGTCATTCTGCTCCATGCCTATGAAATTAATGGCTAAGCTGAATTCTTACCTGCTTAATCAACCTCTTTCCCTCATACCTGCTGCCACGGAGCAAAATGAATCGGGCAGCCTTGTGCCGGGTGAGCATTAGGGGTTTTTGTCACCAGGAGTCCCACGGTTTTTCTTTCTTAGGATGATTTCCAAGCAGGTGAACAGGTAGCTGCCGGCACCAGCCTGTTGGACACGGACACCTGATGCTGCAGTCGATGCAGCTGGGATCTGGTTGCGGTTCTGCTGCTGCGACCTGCGTCGCTCTCAGCTGGCGGAGATGATAAAACTGCCTTAGCTTTAGCTTGCTTCTTGGGTAATACTTTTATGTGATGCACACTATAACAAGAAACTCTCGGTATCCTGCCAAATTCCTGCAAGCTACTCTGCTTTCTATTGAACGGAGGCTCTGATGGTGTTTGGTGGAAATGTTATGGTTTTCTGCCTTGCAACCTTTCAAATTCAAGAGCAGCAAAGAAGAGAGCACTTAATTTGTCATTTATTTATTTATATTGGTCTCAAGCTGTCTTTTTGTTCTGGAGAATTTGGGCTTTTCTTCAAGACCACAAAAGATCCCTACATTTTCAGGTCTGAAAAACAACTTTCAGAGTATGCTCAGGTTTAGTTAATGCAATATGGACTGCCTAAATATAAAAAGGCCACAAAAAAGTACTGGTACGATCATACCTGAGGAAGGAGCACTGCGCCAGTGTTGTAGCCTCTATTAGTAAAGTACGTCTAATTAAAGCCCAAGCTGGGGCTTGATCTGAGCCCACCAGGGTGCTGAGCCCGGTGAGGGAAGGCGCCAGGGTACCTGCCCGTGGGTTTAGTTGGACGATCACAAACAAATTTCTTTGCATAATTCCAAGTGTGTTTCCTATTAAAACAGCGTATTTTAAACTCTATTTGTATAGCATGTAAGATTGCTAATTATTAAGTCTCCGCACTGGGGACTGAGAGGATCTTAAGTCTGTTGTTGTTGTTGTCTAATTAAGCTTTTTTTTTTTCTTTTTTCTTTTCTTTTTTTTTTCTCCAAGACACCCGCGTAATTGGGAGCAATAAACCCATTTGTTTTCTTTTTTAGCAACCCAAACCCCAGATTAAGAACTTTGTAACCTGGTTAGTAAGTACATGGAGAGTCCCAGGAAACAAATGCAGGATTTTCCTGATGGCGCCACTTTTAGGCTGTTCTTCCCCACTTCTGTGCCGTGTTCCCCGGTCACAGCTGTGATCCACCGTGGTGGAAGCTGCACAAACACTGCAACCCGCTCAGGAGATGTCTAGGACGGGGTATCAGAGCAAGAAGCTTTGGCAGGGGTGGGAGCAGAAGAAAGTCCAGCCTTTTCCTTAATACAACTCTCCAGAGTCAGATCCTTTCTCAGTGCAGACTCAGCAGCCTGGAGGCCTCAGCTGACATCAGTGGTTGAGGTTGCAGTAGCTCTGCTGGCCCTGAGGTCCCCACCAAGGGACCAGGTGGCGGGTCCAGGTGCCCGGCTCCATCCCTGGACTTGCCCAGAGGGTTGCTCTGTCCTGAAAGGCAGATTCCTGCTGATGGCAGAAATAGCGGTGGCAAAGCCAGGTTTATGAGGCTTGATTTGGAGAAAGGGAGGTGGCTGTGGTGACGGTGGTGGCCCTTGTTTAGGGACCTAGAGTTTAAAGGGAGAAGTAGTTGTGGTATTAGACTGACACCAGTAGAAAAACCCTGCAGTTTCAACAAGTCTGTCCTACCCGGTGTGGTTCCTGGTGGGTTGTGCTGTCACCTTTGCAGGAACCGTCACTGTTTGCATCTTGAGGACAGATGCAAGAGCCGCAATGTCAGTTNGAAAAACCCTGCAGTTTCAACAAGTCTGTCCTACCCGGTGTGGTTCCTGGTGGGTTGTGCTGTCACTGTTTGCATCTCGAGGACAGATGCAAGAGCCGCGATGTCAGTTGGGAGGCTGGATGCAAACCTAGTACAACAGAAGCCTTCTCGACCTGTATCTTTGCGTGGGGTAGAGCCTGCTATCCTATAGATCTTGGCATTCTCACACTGAAAAAATATACCTGGTTAATAAAGCTCTTTTCATTTGCAACAGAACATTCTGAAGGAACACGCTGACGATGACCAAAATCTTGCCATTTCGGGTGTCCCTGTGGTCAGCTGGCCCAAGAAGACCACAAAGGTAACAAGACGCAATTGCTAATCACTGTTGTGCTAAACCTTGATTTGTTTAGCTATAATCTGACAAAGTGTTTTAAATGATCCTTCAGCAGCTGCTAGCATTTTTAACATGACTTGTTATTTTAATGGGCTTGTAATTAGACGTTGAAGCAGAACGTAAGAGTGCCTCAGTAGGGATAAATTGTTAGACTTGCCATTTAAAAAATAATTTGTTTGGGCCTTGTTTACCTGTATGAAACTTTTAAATGTGTTGCTCGTTCACTAGTCCACAGTTAAATTTGCAAATGTTGATTTAATGTTTTGCCTAAGTGTAAATGTGTAAAT
This sequence comes from Crypturellus undulatus, assembly GCA_013389825.1. Classification (NCBI taxonomy): domain Eukaryota; kingdom Metazoa; phylum Chordata; class Aves; order Tinamiformes; family Tinamidae; genus Crypturellus; species Crypturellus undulatus. The sequence continues at coordinate 11,705 of VWPW01031477.1, read as the reverse complement.
TCTGCACGCTGGTCACAGGGAATGCTCTCATCTGGAGGAGAGGAGGTTTCTCCTTTTATGCTACAGGAGCCGTGTTCTCTGCCCAGGTGTGTCACTAACTTTGGAGAGCTGCTTTCTGTCCCTGCATCTTCCTTTTGCTCTCTATACATGGGAATAATTCTCCCTGCCTTGTAGGAGTGAGGTTTGCTTCATTAGTGCTTACAAAGAATTTGAAGTAATTAACTAAAGAGTAATGTCAAGGGGTCATATGTTATTTTTAACAGGGGTCTGTTTACCAAACTCCAGTTATTCAGCATGCTGTAAAAGCAGCTCTGCTTGTTCAGATGATGTCTCATTGCTTCTATTTTTGCTGTTATTCTTCACTGAATTAATTTTTTAATACACAATTTCTCTAAAAATGCTGAAAGGGTCAGTCAACATAAATCAGGCTTCTATCTGAAAATCTGTTCTTCCTTGTAAATAACTTTCAAATCATTAACTGAGTGAATTATTTCCCCTATTTCCATTTAATTTGCCTGTGCACTTGCTGTGTATATCATCACTTGTAGCCATAAGAATATGCTGTTTTCAAATGGGAAATAAGAGACCATAAACTTGAGAAACTACCCAGAAAGAGAGGGCAAATGCTTCTTGGTTTCTTTTTGGTCTGTAGCTGATAGCATTTCAATGGATTTTTTCTTGTTAAATACATATATCTCTTTTTGATGGTAAGAAATGTACAGGAATATGCATTGTGTTTAAAACATTCATTTGTTTCAAAACAACAGAGCCAAACCTTGACCCCCGAATAGGTGTTGGATGCTCCATTGCGCCGCGTTGATTCTGCTGTTCATTTAGCAGCCAGGTGCACGTGAGGCACTGAGTAAAGAACCCCCATGACCGCAGGAGAACTCGTGTGAAAACTAGAAAACAAAGCTGAAAAACAGCTAATTTTTGTGCTCTATTTTTGAGCCTGAAGCTTGTGGTAGAAGTAAGGATCTGGCATTTTGAAGCTTTTATAAGCTTTAGTAGTTAATGTTCCTGTTCACTTTATTTTGGAATCCTTGATAAATGCTTCATTTTTGTGTGTTATTTCTACACATTGACATCCTCACTATAATGTAAGATTTATATTTTCTGTGGTTTTAATCTTATTCCTCTTTGCAAAATCCATCTTGCTGTCTGCAAGGTTTTGGGAGGTTGTTTTTGTTTTCCCAGTTTCTTGTGCTTATTTCCCTTAGCCTTTCTGAAAGAAAAACCTTCTCCAAGGTGTCATTCCCAGTGCGAAGGTACCAAAACAAACACACACATCAGCTACTCAGAGTCAGACTTCACCCTGAAGTTTGCAAATAATTTGCAACAGAAAAAAAATAGTTTCACCAGTCTCTTCACATGTATCTTCCTTAATCTGTAATTAACTTGCATGACATTGTGTTTTAGTTGAAAGATCTATGCGTGGACAGGGCTGCGTGTTTCCAGAATGGCCCTGGCTGTTTCCTGGCCTCCCCTCTAATGGGAGATGCTCAGAGCCGCTCCGGTACCGCCAGGCTACGGAGACCCACAAGTGCCCGGGATTGGAAGTCACATCTTGATGCTGTGTCTTTGAGCCCCAAAGTAGAGTATGTTGGGAAGACTCTACACAGGAGTCTGTGTAGGGACAAAGGTGCATGCAGTGAAGCTGTAAGAATTAAGCAGTGAATGAAGTAGGTTCTTTTAAGCAAAGCAAACACTTAGGGAAGGGGAAACTCTTTGGAATTGGTTGGTAGGTAGAGGAGTGAGGTTGCATGGCCAGAAGATTCCACGACCGTTGAGCCAGATGGTCAAACCTACGAGGAATTTTCCTTTCTAGAGTTTTGCTCTTCTAGTCTGTAGTATATATGAGGAATGCCAACTATTCAACAATTCCTTTCCTGAGATACCAGTGTTTAAAGAGAATGTCAGATGTGATGCTGTGTGGGACCAGCAATAGCGGGACTGGTAAGATGTTGTAGCTGGTAGACGCGTTTCCAGGGAGAGACGGATTGTCCGATTTCAAGTTCTTAACGAAAAAAGAAGAGAAGCAAATTGAAATTCAGGAGGAAAAGGCAGTAAGCTGAAAACGTGGCTCTTCCTTTCTCTCGAGCGAAGGCTCCAGAAGAGATTCAGAAAGACAAGAGCAGCAGATGGAGGAGGAAGAATAAAGCCAGCACTAAATGCCAAAACATTTCAAAGGAAATGGAAATGACTCTAAAGAAAGGAGGGGAAAGGACTAGAAATGGAGAGAAAGCAGGATGAGAAGAGAGGCAAGTATCGAAAAGAGATAGGGCAGAGGAAACGAGCAGAGGGGAAGAGCTCGTGCTAAAGTACAAGATCCCTGGGATGGGAATGCGGACTGACTGATGTGTGAATGACCCAAGCCTTGGAAGGGCTCACTTGGTTACACTGAGTTCCTTTTGAAGAAATATGCCTTTACTAATCTGGATGACTTTAGAAGCAGCAAATAATACGTTTAAAATTGAGTTGCAGCCTCTTTTAGGCGTTGGTAGTTTGACGTGCCAACCGTGTGTGCTGTTCGGTGCTGCAGAACAGCTGTTTGAAGACTGTGAAATTCCAGCATTTGGGAAGGAGCAGGTCCTACCCTCAATCCCTGCTCGTGGTGGATAAGCTAACGAAGGGGCAAGAGGTTTAACTGAGTGTGTGAGTGCCCCCCGCACACCAGGGCCCCGCTGTTCTAAAGGTGTTTGGGGCTGCTGGTTTTATTACACCTCTCTCAAAATGTGTTCGCTTTGGAAANTGCTCGTGGTGGATAAGGTAACGAAGGAGCAAGAGGTTTAACTGAGTGTGTGAGTGCCCCCCACACACCAGGGGCCCGCTGTGCCGCTGCGCAGGGCTCCCTCTTCTAAAGGTGTTTGGGGCTGCCGGTTTTCTTACACCTCTCTCAAAATGTGTTCACTTTGGAAAGAAGCAGAAGGAGCAAAAATGTTCTTGTGAGGAGGTAAAATAAGGAGGTTAAATCATCAAATGTCACTTATTTTCCCGGTTAATGTGCAAACGCGGAGGCGAGGGGCTGCGCTGCATTCCTCGCGCCGCCGCGGAGGCTGCTGGTGCCCTCCTGTCCCGGAGCTCTTCCACGTTAGAGGACACTGCAGATGCTTCCAACCTGGGAGGCCAAATTAATATTTACCAGGATCTGAGACCACTGGCAGAAAGTGCCATAGAAAGACATAGAAAGACCCATTATTATTTTGCAGTAAGAGGAGAATGACACGTGATTCATAGGCACCTCTTCCAGGTCGGATTTACTCATCTTTATGTGGCTTTGTTTTGAGCCTTTTGTATATTTCCTACTTTATTGATAAACTCCCTAGCCCAGTGTACTCCAGGAAGCCTCCCTTTTTGCAAATGCCTTTTCAGGAGAAACAAGAACGTACTTTTCTTTTAGCTGTAGAGTCAAACAGTCCGTGTTCAAAAGAAGTCTCCATCTGATCATGATTTATGTAATAAAGCATTCAACTGCTGTGGGATGCGAGGAGCTGGGCTCAGCCCTATGCCTGTTGGCTCGCGTTGGCTGTGGATGTTCTCTGGGTCACTCTTCCTTCTCGAGAACCAGTTGTGGTGTTGATCCTTCCGCAACCCTTGGTGCAGGTTCCAGAGGGAATCCCTGCTTCAGTTTCCCTTTGTCCTGCTTGGTGCTCACTGCCTGCTGGCCTTCCAGTGGAGTTTCCTAGTTGGCCAAAGACAAGTGGGAAATAACTGTAAAAAAAACCCATCCCTGCGACGTGAAGCTCTGCGTGGTGCGAAGAGGGGCAGAGCCGGGTCCCAGGCTTGGTTTCCAGTGTGGAGACCCCGATCTCTAATGACCAGTGTGGAGAACTGGCCACCACCAAACCACAGCGTGAAGCAGCCCTGCGCCCTGCGGTGTCAACGTCTCACTTGGTCCCCAGAGGCATTTGGGGGTGCTGTTTTGTGAAGGAGCTCAGTGCATGGCCCAAGCAGAGAACACGCCGTGTTCAAACCATTTCCTATATCTGGAAGGCAACAGTCAGCTGCAGGAGCACATAATTACAGTCCGTAGCAATATCCTCTGTTTTACTGTGAAGAAAGATCTTTAGTCATCCATGAAGAGCAGCTCTAAAGAACTAGAATATGTTTGCACTCTCCTATTCTGTGAAGAGTCAGAAATGCAGACAGCGAGCTATTTTCCCCTCCCTCTTACCTGGTATAAACCCAAAGTCACTGCATTTACAGTGGTAGTATGTGTCCAAATATATGTGAGTTTAACAGTGAGCAAGATGCAAAGCTGTAATTTTCAGTGTCTGGCTAACAGTGCTGGAATATGTGGCTGCTTTTCCGGTCCTCTGTTCATGCACTTTTTTTTGAATGTAATTTTTACCTGTGGATTTTAAGAGAAGATATTTGAAAAGCATCATAAGGAAATAATAATATCCCTATTTAAAAGGAATACTATTATTTAGTGGAGGCCACAAACTGAATTTTTAATTGGAAGATAGTTTTGTTTAAAAACAACCTTCCCTGCAGGGTTGGCAATGCAAATAACGTTCACAGCCATGTTTCAGTGCCTGAGAACCAGGAAGAAAAAGTGCTCATAAACAAAAGGCAGATTCTAGGGGTTTGCTTGTTTGTTTGGAGGGATTTTTTTGAAGATGGGCTTGACAGGGACCTTCTGGGTTTATGGCTCCATTTTCCCTGTGTTGTGGGCAGCGATGGCATCCGATACCATTCAATAGCAAGTTCCATCTTCCAGCAGTTTATTTTATCCACTTGTTACTTTTACTGGAAGTCTTTTGCAAAATTCAAAAGTGTCCAGCTTTGCTTTGTACCCGTTTCTCTTCAAACTAAGAGGAAGAGGTGCTGAGTGGACAGAGAACATTCCTGAATTATTATTTTTGATAAATACTTGCAGTTTGTACTTGCTTGCTTACTAATTTCCTATCACAGCTATTGGTAGGCCAGCTCTATCCTTAGGAGCAAGAGCATCGACTAGTAACAGCAATCAGCGTTTTAAACCGAGTGGTGTCTGAAGCAGATCTGAGCACGCAGGAATGGCCCAACATCAAACCGGCAGCAGGTTCGGGATCTCGCCCCGGGGCTCCCACCAGGAAAGCTACATTCCTGGTAGGAGCAGGGGAAAACCCGTGCCAAATTCCCTGGGATGGACCAACCCGTTTGGGACACTTGCCTCGTCCTTCCCTTGGGAGAATATGTAAATATTAGAAAACAAATATTGTCGATTAAAAACATGCAGTAAGTACTGAGTAGTTGTAGTGTAGAAAAAGCTGGAAAGGCAAAAAAAAGTCAGAAAGACACCAAAAGAATTCTGTATAATTTCTTGTGCAATGTATTTTCCTAGTTGTGATTCACATCAAATTTTACATCAGTCCCTCCAAGTGCCACAGGAGTGAAAAGGAGATTGAAACTGTCACATTTTGTCCTTGCCAGACACTGGTTTCAAGGTGTTTGAAGTGCACTCACACAGCGCTGCCTGAACTCTGCTCCGTGTCAACAACGACTTCAAATGCCGATAGTCTGCAAGAGCATTTGCATACCCAGATATGTGGTAATGTGAATCCTTTCTGTTGATAAAAAAAAAAGTACCGACTGTGAAGTTTATAATTTATGACAAACTAAACATTTCGTAGTAGCTGTCAGACACTAATAGTTACTCTTTGAGAAAACGGCTAAGCACAAAAGAAAATTAAGATTAAAATCAAATTTGTTTTTCGCTTTACTGATTTCCATTGTGATTGGAATCAGTGATTTAAATAATTGGGAATAATTTCTGTGCTCTCACACTGTAGGCCTGGTAGTTATTGTGTGGCAAGAGGACACTCAGTTGCTCAGAAAGGTGCTCAAGAAAATCCATTTGTGTCTGTGGTGACTGCAGGCAGCCGGAGAAGCTTCGGGGTCTGGTGTGTGTCTATCCTGTGTAGTGTTTCCGAAGAGCTTCGCTCTACATCCCCACACATTCTTCTAAAAGCTTTGCCTGGTGACTTGACAGATTATTTCTCACCTCAAGAGGCTGTACTTGAAATATTGTGTCCCTTTGGGGAGTAATTATAAATAGCAAGGACTTGAATGAGCACCTTCTTAATCTTCCATCTTTGACTTAAAATTTTCCCTTCTTATCAACTCTCAGCCACTTGCTTTGAAATTTGACCGATGTCTTTATGCGATTATACATCAAACAGGTAAATTAGAGCCATTTTGATTCTCAGTGGAAGCTTGGATGGATTGGAAAAAAATGAAGAGACATCTCTGTTTTCAAACCGATGTCCTCCAAGTATCATATGAGCAGATTTATGCATCTTCCCCTTTGTCATTCATTTGCCGTATGCAAGAACGTTCAATAATGTGATTTATCGCAAGCAAGGCCTTGACTGCCATTTTACAGGAGAGCTGCTTTCTCTTTATTTCATGGCAGTAGACGTGTTGATGGAATATACTGTAGTCCTAAGACTTTTGTGTATGTGAAATGAGTTGATGAGTCTCAGACATTACCAGCAGGATCTTTCTTCATTACGCTCATTGCTGAGTTGACCAACAAAATGAGCTAAGGTTTGAATTTGGTTAAGGATTTAAACATTCTTGGAGCATTTCATCTTCCCTTATCCCCTTGCCCTCCCTATTAAAAACATTTGAAGCTTTGAGTTATGTATCTGATCATTTACTAGTTCTGTTTCTGGATCGAAGCGCATTGGCAGAGCGATGGGGAAGGCGTTTGTCATGCCGCAGTACGTGCGGTGTAATTATGGACATCAATCCTGCATACACTTTTCAGAACAAAATTGAATTGTATGTTCTGTCCCTGGGAAGATGCCTTCCTTTTAGTTCCATAGCACATTGAAATTAAACTCTGCTGAGAATATAAATGAAGTCTTGTTTCAACTTCATGACTTTCCTGCAGGCACTAGTAGACCAGATAGAGGAGGCACAGAAGCACTTTCCTCTTCAAAAATTATCAGTCTGGCAATGGAAACGGAGAAGGTCTGATAAAAGCGAGGCAGCTTGGAGACTTTGTCCGGGCTGTTTTGTTTGTCGTGGGCCTGCGTTTTCCTACAAATCCAGGTCTGCAGGTGACAGCTGAGCACTCACGAGGGAAAACGTAGGGCGGCACCTCTGCCTTCGCTTACATTTCCGCGCACGATTTGGTTGCACCTGAATGTTGGGTTTGCTCTCTGGTCTTTGAACCCATTGCTCAGATGCTGAGCGCGGCTGGGAGCTCTGGGCCTCGGTGCTGTGTGTCAGCGCACAGAGCTGCTTACAGGAAAGCAGGTTACGCGTTCTGGTTAATCCACTCTTGAATTAGCAGACGCCTCTATTTGCAGATCCCTCCTCAGCGTGGCAAGCAGGGGGTGTTTTTGGAGCCTGCTTCCCTGGCGGTTGTGTTCGCCGGCAGCACGTGGCTCTTGGAGACACCCTGGGCTGCGGGAATACTGCAGGACATGCCGCAGGTTTTCCCTCCTTTTCCAGGGCACAGTCCCAGGCATCGTGTGGCTCTTCGCATGGAGAGTAATTTCACAGATCTGGATCAAACACTTTGTTGAGCGTGCGAGTCCCTCTCAGTCTCCACAACTCTGATGCTGTGACGAGGGCAGACCCCATTTATTTACCAGCAGGTTCCCAAGACACTCATGCCGTGGGTGGTAGGAGCGCCTGATGTTTCAGTACTCTTTTTGTGGTCTTACCTGTTTAACTTTTAAGGAGATGGGATTTTATTTTTAAGCCTTATGAGAGAGATCAAGTGAGCTGCTACCAGCAGGTTCTTCCTGGACTCTTGAACTTGTGGGTGCTGCAGTAGTCCAAGGTGGTGGCCTGAAGGGCTCTGGTGATACCATCCTTGTCGCCTTTGATCCATTGGGTATCGCTTAGGGGACGAGTGCTGGGCATTACATGGAGGGAGTGAACAATGTATTATTTTGTCTTGAGTTACTTAATTTGATCTGCAATTAATCAGACTGATTCTTGGACAGATTACGAGGGATCCTCCGTGCACCCGGTGATCACTCTTTTGTTATAGTTGAGATTTAATCAATAGTACGATGAAGTAAGATGATGATATTAAGTGAAGCAGGATCTTTCTTCAAGATTGAAGTGTGAAAATGAAGTGTGAAGTGAAATACTTGGAATAATACATGAAACACTGGCTAGAGCTCTGGGAAATTTTTCTGGCCCCAAGGCCTAGGATGGCATTTCACGCGAACGGGCATTTATACCAAAACCTTAGCAAGCTGTTGGGTAACGGCCTTATTCTCATACGGGACAGGAGTCATTCCTAAACACCTCAACTGTTTTCCTTTTCGAAAAGAGAAATGTCCCATCCAGAAAGCAGCAGAAGTTCGGATCGCAAGACCTTTTCTCAAGGACTTGCATACAAACAAGTTGAGAATTGTTTTTTTCCAGTTGTCTCCACGTAAATGCTTTCTCTAATACCAGCTAAATATACTGTTATTCTATAACGATGCATGAGTTTCAAGGGAACGTTAAATCAAAGGCATATTTGCACCGTATTAAAAACTTAATTTCACCTCAAATTGGAAATCGTTCAGCAAAGAAACTCCGGCATCTCCCGTGCAGACACTGAAGCTGTTCACGCTGAGCCCCGCTCTTGGCAGCTGGGCTCAGTCGGTGCTACAGATGCTCAGGAGCCAAGAGCTCATCCTGCCGACCTTGTCGTCATCTTCCCCATCTTGGTTTTACTACTTAAAAGATATTTGCATGAGAATAAAACTGGGTTTTTTGGCGCTCGTCTGCTCCTGCTGTTTATTCCTTGCTTGAGTTTATTGTCTCTGTTTGTGACAACGGAATTGGTTTCTGTGGAGAAGATGATGATATTGATGAGACTTTATCTGTGGCTTGAGGTGAGGTGCGGGCAGAGCAGCCTTGCGGGCTGAAGGTGTTCCTGGCTCCGGCCCGTTTCCACTGAGACCCTCTTGGCACTTCCTTTAAGGATGTTATTTATGACTGAGTTACACCATGAAAAGCTCCCGTTTGGACACAGTTATGCTCATACCAGTACGATTAGGGTCAGTGTTGCCTATTTTGCTTTCTGAACTGATATGAACTGTATCAGGCTTGGTCCAGTTTACCCTAGAACTGCTGATCCAAGGATCCTTTGCTGTTGGGTGGAGATTAGTGTCCTCCAGTGTTGAAAGATGAAAGGTTTGAGCTGGAAAAATGCCCCTGTAACAGCTCTCTATGGGTGGAGAGAGCATGGAAGAACACGAGCAAAGAAATGGGGTTCAAGGTATCCCACTACGGAGTGTACAAAACCAGAGCCTTCACTGGGCTTTACCAACGGGAGCTGTAAAGGGGTGTTTGGCGTGTGAAACCCGGCTGTTTTGGTACTTGGACGCGTGCGGGCAGCCCTGGGATGCGGAGGCCGCCGCGGGCACGAGGCTCTGTCCTGCTCTGTGGCGTTCCTGGCCGTGGGTCCCAGTGTCCGTGTGCGCTGCAGGCCCCGGATCCCAGCGGGAACTCGCTCATCCCCAACCCCCATGCAGAGGCCACGAGCTCTGCTGCTCGGGGCTGCTTGGGCGCTCAGCGCATGCAAATATTTAATCTCCTCTTCAACGCCGCGTTGGAGGCATAGGAGCCACGGGCGAAACCCCCGGGGCCTCCAGTGGCATCGGGATTTCCCCTGGACGCAGGCCCCGGAGCGGCACGGGGACGGGCAAGCTCCGCGCTCGCATCCAGGCCTTGCCATGCACATGCCTCTCCGGGGCGCAGGCACCATCGCCCCGTAACGCGGCTGTCGGGGGACAGCGCAGCCATAGAAACACCCAAGGGCGGCGGGCGCTGCCCCCGCGGCTGCTCTGTCCCCCCCGCAGGAGGGTCGCCGGGGGCCGCAGAAGGGGCCAGGCGGGGGGGGGGGGGCTCTGTGTCCGCCGGTACCGCTCGCCCGTGTCGGGGCCGTGTCCGCCCGTGGCGCCCGCCCGTCGC
>VWPW01031475.1:0-31390 GCA_013389825.1 Crypturellus undulatus | reverse complement strand
CCTTTTACTGTTAATATATTAATATATATAATAAATTTCACATAGGCTTGTGTCATTTAAAAACAGCATTGCCCTGTGAAAACCAGACAACCAGACTGCCTGCAGAGCTGATGTTCATCACTTCTAGGTTATGCCCTATCTCCATTGCTTCTCCCAGTCACTGGGACATGGCTACCTAGTCATGGTAGTGAAGCCTTTATACTGCTGCTTTGCACAAGTCTGAAAATTATCATACTTGAGTGTTTTTATGATTGTTTGTTTGGATTTTTTGTTTTGTTTTTTAAATCTCTTACCAAATTCATCCATCTAAAGGTTCTGTGTGGTTATTTACAGTGGATTGCATGGTGGGATGATTCCTTAATTATTTTAAAAGTTTGGTCCTCCTGAGCTTTTCCTTTATTCTTAGCTGAAAGTAGTATTCACCTTTACTGACTAGTTTTGCTACATTGCTACATCAGGTCATATATTTGTAATCTGCCTTCCCAGAAATGGCTGTTTGAATATTGTGAGTGAATATTGTGTATGTGAAGCTTTGATCTGAAAAACAAACAAACAAAAACAGTAGGTATGATTTTAAGGTCTCCTTATCCTAGTTATTTTAACCCTGAGTTCCTTATTTATTGGGTTTCTTCAGTGATCTGCACTTTTTTCCTTGCAGTGAGGCTTCGAGATTGTTTTGCAGCCATGGTTCTTGCAAGGTGTGGACTGGACAGAACTGACATGCCAGTTTTAATCTGGGTATAGAGTAAGCGGTAGTAAATATAGGCAGCAGTAAATATAGGCAGCTAAGGAGTGGCTGAAGTTTCTATGGGTGTGCTGGCCTGTACTGTGATATGATCTTTTTACTTTGAAGACAGGCCTTGTTTGTTCCCTTTAGGATTTAGCTCACCCTCTTCCCCAAGCCATGAAGGTGTCAGAGGATCTAAAGCTATCTGAGATGAACTAGCTCATTTGTTTTGTTTCATGCAGTTGAAACCTGGTTCTGAAATTATCCTCCCTTAAGACTCAGATGAGCAGGACCTCTCTCTTGGCAGGGTCTGGGCAAGGCNTGCATGGTGGGATGATTCCTTAATTATTTTAAAAGTTTGGTCCTCCTGAGCTTTTCCTTTATTCTTAGCTGAAAGTAGTATTCACCTTTACTGACTAGTTTTGCTACATTGCTACATCAGGTCATATATTTGTAATCTGCCTTCCCAGAAATGGCTGTTTGAATATTGTGAGTGAATATTGTGTATGTGAAGCTTTGATCTGAAAAACAAACAAACAAAAACAGTAGGTATGATTTTAAGGTCTCCTTATCCTAGTTATTTTAACCCTGAGTTCCTTATTTATTGGGTTTCTTCAGTGATCTGCACTTTTTTCCTTGCAGTGAGGCTTCGAGATTGTTTTGCAGCCATGGTTCTTGCAAGGTGTGGACTGGACAGAACTGACATGCCAGTTTTAATCTGGGTATAGAGTAAGCGGTAGTAAATATAGGCAGCAGTAAATATAGGCAGCTAAGGAGTGGCTGAAGTTTCTATGGGTGTGCTGGCCTGTACTGTGATATGATCTTTTTACTTTGAAGACAGGCCTTGTTTGTTCCCTTTAGGATTTAGCTCACCCTCTTCCCCAAGCCATGAAGGTGTCAGAGGATCTAAAGCTATCTGAGATGAACTAGCTCATTTGTTTTGTTTCATGCAGTTGAAACCTGGTTCTGAAATTATCCTCCCTTAAGACTCAGATGAGCAGGACCTCTCTCTTGGCAGGGTCTGGGCAAGGCCAAGTTGTCCGGAGCTGGATTGCAGGAAATGTTTGGGGGGAAAGTCCTGATGGCCCCAGCAGGAATGATCTGTGACCTTTCATTGAGAGACCTTGGTCCGAGTTGTGAGGCCGGTCACTGAAAATGGGGCAGGGGAGTTAAGCGGCAGGGCTCTGTTCCCTGCTATCCTCTAGGCACCATGTTGCAGCTATAATGAAGTCCTCTGGTAAAGAGGAGTAAAACTTGGCAACTTAGCTAGATCCTGCCCAGCTGTTTCATTTTCTTATTGGATTTTTCTTATCTACATGAGGTCTGTAGGTGCTCTGGGAATCATAGAGCAGCCAGGCTCTAGCACCCAGTCAGATCTATGTATCAGAAAGAATTGATTCCTACTCCTATAAAATTTTTAACATGCTTTCAAAGTGTTCAGACAGAAAGATGCTATAGAAATGTAGCTCATTCTGTAGCAGCTGCTGCTGCTACTACTCAAGTGTCTGTAATAAGAAAAGATTTACTGAATTTGCACTTTAGTTCAGCAGTAATCTAAGCGCGATATTAGCAGCTAGAAACATCAAAGTCCTTTTCTCCTCTTTGGATTTGCATATGGTAATTGGAAGTATATGCAATGAGGATTGGGACAGAGGGTTGATGGAAAGGAGGAGCAGCAGGCTCAAACCCAGCTCCCCTTGGCTGATGTCTGTGAGTCACGGCCTATAACTGGCTGCTGCTGAGTGCCACGTGCCAAATGATGAGTCATGGAGCAAGAGAGGGGAGAAGAGAAAGGGGAGAAGCTGCTCAGGCTACTGTCCAGGCAGCGAGGTAGCTGGCATAGGTTTGCTCCTTGGGCAAATGTCTCTAATGTCTCTCTTAAGCCAAAACACTGAAGCAAATTGGGCTTCTGCGCTTCTGACTGGGAGGCACCTGCCTCATGCCAGTTGTGTTTTTGCCAGGAATACCCAGTCTGCCTTTTCTTTACTTGCTGCCCATATTGTTACTGTTAGTGAGCCCCTCACCCTTGCCTTGAGCAGCTCCTCGCTGCCATGTGCGCTAAGGCTGTGGTTGATTGACACATGCTGCAGTTTCCATTTTGAACACTTTGTAATCCTATATAATTCTAGGATGTAATGATACGTTTTGGCTAGGCTTCTTGTCAAGCTGCCCTGGAAACCTCTGGAAAATCATCTGGCTTAGGAAGCACCTAGCTGTGGAAAGAAAAGGGAAATGATCTTTTCAGGAATCATGACTTGCTCAGGACCACTAGAGGAACAGAGCTGAGGCAGAAGTTTAGGAAATATTTAGTCTTTCTATCTTGCAGCAGCTCCCTGTTAAAATTAGGTGCTGGCATATTCACCCTAGGTACCAGCAGACCAGCTTTACCATGCTCCATGTTCCCTGGGGCAGGGAGACAGGGCTGGAAGCTTAGGAAGAAACAAACTACTAGTATTTCTTTTTAAACCTTTTCTTTCACTAAATGTGCTGGATGATTTATTAGATGGTTTAATGAAGGTATGAATTTGAAAGTGATATGTTAGCTGGCTAGAAATGAATAAATATCGAAGCAAATACCACTGATGAATTCTATCTTGCAACAACTTAGGCTTCCCAAATCTTCACATCCACCCTTTTTATTACTTAGATAGTTCAGTCTTGTGCCTAAGCCACTCCTTCCATGCCCTTTGCTGTTCACTCAGACTGTTCTCTGAATGCCCTTCAGCTTACTGGAATTGTCCTGTTAATGTTTTTAAACCAGTTCAGTGCTTTCTGGCAGCCTTTGGAGTAGCAAAGCTGTGGCAGGGACTAACTGCATTACTGGAATCCTAAAAACTGGTATCTGAGTCGGTGAGATCTGAGCCCTGCAATCCCCACAAGTGGGTGTCCTGTGGAAGGTCTCAAGATTTGACTTTGGATTCTTTTCCCAATCTTCTAGCCTTGAGATAAATTTATAATGAGTAAACTAGATCTATTTCTCCTCATGGAGCAAAAAGATAAATGCTTTTTTTTCAGCATTTCTGCCGATCCCTGTACTGTAGGGCCATATGGATTCTTTGGGCATGTTAATGCAAATGCCTCATAGGAATTGGGGATTTCTGTGGAACAACCTTCAATAGAGTGTACAACTCCAATACAAAAGAATTTTTGCCAATTCATTGATGAGACTGGATTCCCATCCATTAGCCCTGTCTTTCCATCTTTCACCCTTAAGTGACTTGATTAGTCTTGATTGATCTGAGGAACATGATGACAATGAAACTGCAACCATACACAAAGAGGCAGCAAGAACTGTTATGGTAAAAGATTTAGGTTGTGTGTTTAGTTTCATGGGTGAAGTGACTGGGATAGCAAAAACAGTAATCCATTCAGAAAAGTCAGTCTCCAGAAAGGCAGTTTCTCCTCCAATTGGCAGTTCTGGTGGTCTTACTCTGGCTGTGCATCCCCTATGCCATATATAGTATCCTTTTGTATTTAAACCATATTTATCTCTTACGAAGAACACAGAAAAAGCAGAGCTGCTGAATGCCTGCTTTGCATTCCCCAGGGGTCAGTCCTCGGTCCAGTCCTGTTCAATTTATTCATCAACGACCTGGATGAAGGCACGGAGTGCTCCCTCAGCAAGTTTGCAGATGATACGAAGCTGGGAGGAGTAGCGGATACTCCAGAGGGCTGTGCTGCCATCCAGAGGGACCTGGACAGACTNNNTCCTGCACCTGGGGAGAAATAACCCCAGACACCAGTACAGGCTGGGGACCGACCTGCTGGAGAGCAGCTCTGCAGAGAAGGACCTGGGCGCCATGGTGGACAACAGGTTGACCATGAGGCAGCAGTGTGCCCTCGTGGCCAAGAAGGACAATGGCATCCTGGGGTGCATTAAGAGGAGCGTCTCCAGCAGGTCGAGGGAGGTGATCTTACCCCTCTACTCAGCCCTGGTGAGGCCACATCTGTAGTACTGTGTCCAGTTCTGGGCCCCCCAGTACAAGAGGGATGTGGAGCTGCTGGAGAGAGTCCAGCGCAGGGCGACTAGGATGATCAGGGGCCTGGAACATCTGCCCTATGAGGAGAGGCTGAGGGAGCTGGGCTTGTTCAGCCTGGAGAAGAGAAGGCTGAGAGGGGATCTGATCTGTGTCTATAAGTGCCTCAAGGGAGGCAATGAGGAGGATGGGGCTGGCCTCTTTTCACTGGTGGTCACTGACAGAACCAGAGGAAATGGCCACAAATTGAAGCATAAAAAGTTCCACGGGAACTTAAGGAAGAATTTCTTGACAGTGAGGGTGACAGAGCACTGGAACAGGCTGCCCAGAGAGGTTGTGGAGTCTCCTTCTCTGGAGATCTTCAAGACCCGCTTGGATGCAGTCCTGTGCCACGTGCTCTAGGTGGCCCTGCGTGTGCAGAGGGGTTGGACTAGATGACCTCTAGAGGTCCCTTCCAACCTTAGGCATTCTATGATGATTCTATGATGATTCTAAATCGCTGCATGGCTATTGCATTATATCTTATGAGGAGGTTGCTTTCAAGAGACAGTGGTCTCTTGAGCTTGGTCACATCGTCTGTGCAGGTGACAGTACTAAGCAGAGAAGGGTATTAAGCCATCAATGATGGAACTCCAAAAATGTCATTAGGGCAGTAATAGATAGCGGGGTATGTCTGAAGCTATGTGGCTGCCGCACCTAACACATCAGCACTCACAGGCATGCCTGGTATTTGCACCCGCCATCTCCTACTTGAAGTAAAGCCATGCAGGCTGGTTGGAAGCTAGCTGGGAGAGCTCCTGCAGCTTCTCTGCAAAGCTACAAGGGCAGGAGGTAAAGAATGTTGACATTTGCAATCAAAATGGCTATCAAATGGAGGTGCTTAGAGTCACAGTGCTCCCTGTGTGCCTGCAGTGATATGTTATCTCCTGCCTCGTGCTGCTGTGACACGCTTTTCTAAGCAGGGATCGCTGCTGGGTTTACGTTTGTTGTTGTGTCTGTAGGATTGGAGAGGATTCAGCACTTACGTTGCAAGTGGCTTGTGGTTTTCAGACCTTGTGGTATTGCAAGTGATAAATGAGAAGACTGAAGTGATTTGGGAAGAAGTGGCAGGTACAGATGGCCTATTCCCATTCCTGAGAATCATTCCTCACAAAGGGGTTTGAGGGCTTTACAGAGAGCTCATCAAAGCCTGCAGAATCTGACACTGTTCTGCCTGATGCATTTTAAGCCCCAGTGTCAATTGCAGCCTTCCAAACTAGGAATATGAGAGGGAGGATCTTTTTTACAGTTGTTTTGGTTAGGGAAAACCAAGGAAGGGTATGGCTGTCAAATGTCAAAGTGTGCCTGCGCAAGCCTTGTCCTCCCACAGCAACATCTGCCCCAGAGAGAGGCCTGTGTTGCTCAGCCAGGTTTGCCAGCATATAGGTACTGGTGCTGCAAATCTGTTTCCCACCATTGCTTGCAGAGAGACGTGGCCTAAACCTTACAACCAGCCATTAAGGTACCTAGAAAAATAGGAGATACCTGAATGGACAGGTTTCTAGGAGCTTAGGCCCATCCTTTTTCCCTTGGTGCTGGTGGGGAATAGGATAAATAGGGACTGCTTCAGCAGTGGTGTGCAAGCTGCTACAGTATGGGGCATGAATACCATCTTCAGTATATGTGTGCTAGGTGCAGAGACAGGAGCTGCTGGTGGTTCTTGAGCAATGTGAGCTTGGGAATCCCTGATGTAAAAGCTCTCCTGGGAATCAGAGCTGAGAACTGGCTCATTCCTTTCAGCTATGGCAGCGGAGGATGCAGGAAGGTAGCCAGAGGCTTGTCAGACAGGAGTCACTGGAGGGGACTGAAGGGTTATTTGGGCATTAAGGAATCTATAGTTGGTCGAGGCTTAGGATCACATGATAATCTAGCTGGACGTGGTCCAAGTGTCCTCTCCAGCTCAGAGCGTTATTCTGGGTGAAACATCCCAGCAGGAGGAGGTGTGAGGATGTGGGACTGCCATGCAGCTCTCATGCTGATCTCTGGTAGAGTCTAGCCTGATCCACAGTCTTGTCTGCTTGCGAGCACTGGTGTTAGCATTAACTCTTAAATCAATGAGTGTTTATGTAAACACCAGGTCCATTTCGATCTTTCTATTTTTTTTTCCTGTCAACCCATCATGTGTTTCTGAGACGCACTGTTATGCATGGGAGGAAAGTGCTTTTGATCAGCTTTATTTAACCTTCTTTTAATTGCTGTTCTTATGCTGTGAACTGGAAGAGTTGAAGTTCCTGATCTTTCTTCTTTAGAGCTGTCTCATTGTTTACACTGCTCTAACTTCTCTTATCCTACTTTTCTCCATTTCTCTTCTGGGCTTTCATGTGCCCTTGTAGCTCTTCTCCAAATTCAATATCATTCCATAGTCACAAATGCTGAAGTAAGGTAGATGAAGACCTAGATGTTCTGGATGTTACATTCTGAGGTCTGGAGGTTGGTAATGGCAGCAGACGCAGGGAACCTGGTGTCCAGAGCAGAATCACAGCATGGGACTGTGAGCACTGAGGATGCTTAGGTGAGGCAGGGGTTGTGGATTGCTGACCACAGAGCCTGGGACAGAGTTTGGAGGAGAAGAGTTTGATCTTTAAGAGCTCTAGTCATTCTCAAATCTTTCAAGATCATCTTGGTTCAACACTGTCTTTTGTGGTTTCTCCTTCTCCTTTCTGCCTTAGCTTCTCTTCCTTGCACTCTTCTGCTCTGGTTTCTCTGAAGTATGGAAGGGAATGCAAAAGGGAAAACACCCACCAGATTTTCCTGGAAGCACTTGCTGTTTGGCCCTCCGGGGCAGCTGGGGAAGGAGGGATGCGCATGTTCCTTGCTCTCCAATGTCAAATTCTGGTTTACTGACCACTGATGGAACTGAGCTCTTAGTACCCTTTCTGTATGGCTCCTGGGACTGTGGACTTTTACGCTGGTGCTTCTGTGAAGTAGAGTAGATAAGTACTGCATATAATGTGACAAAATGGCAGGAAACTGTGAGCCAGGCACCCTAGGACTGTCATCCACAAAGGGTTAGTAGAATGCAAGATGCAGTATGGGATCTATTTAACCTTCAGCACTAGCTCACCAAGGGCTCACTGAAGTCATCCACTCCCCATAATATGAGAAATACTTGTGTGCCAAGGCTGTCCTAGACTTCTGTATTTCTAATGCTGCAAGATCTTCCAGCACAGTCAAAG
This sequence comes from Crypturellus undulatus, assembly GCA_013389825.1. Lineage (NCBI taxonomy): Eukaryota > Metazoa > Chordata > Aves > Tinamiformes > Tinamidae > Crypturellus > Crypturellus undulatus. The sequence continues at coordinate 23,471 of VWPW01031475.1, read as the reverse complement.
AGTTTTGTTCTTAAAGAAAAGTTCAAGACATGGAGAGGCAGGGAAAAATGCTGAACCCAGTGCAAAAAGATAGACTTCCCTTTTCAGAGGGCATGTATGTGTTGCCTACTTGCTTTCCTGAGAGTTTTCAGTGCCACCATGACTGCAGAGCAGTGTTCTGAACAGGACCTGTGCAGCACTTCGGTCACCACTTCAAAGCGGTTTGAGAGGGGTCAGTTGGAAGCACAAGTGTTGTGCCAGGAGTCTGGAGGGGGACATGTTGGCCTTGTATTGCAATGCTTTCCCTGAAGAAGTAGAGCTGAGGACCTTAGTAATTGTGCTGAGAGAACCTAGTCTGCTCATGGCAAGCAATCTTCAGTGAAACCAAAGGTGCTTTAAACTGTTACTGTCTTTACTGAGAGGTAACTTCCTCTGTTTTTATTTTTTTTTCCTCTTTTTAGGTATCTGCATTCCCTCATGAGAAGCGTCCTCCCAGCTTCCCATGCACACCCTAACCTGTCCATGGGTCGTGCCAGCTTAACTGATGTCCTGAAGAGCATTCCTCACCATGGATAGTCCACCCAAGCTGACTGGCGAGACACTGATTGTCCATCACATTCCCCTGGTGCATTGCCAGGTCCCTGACAGACAGTGCTGCTCTGTGAACAAAAGGACCAACCCCTTCTGCCAGCCAGAGATAGGCATCACACGGACCTCTGTCCTTCCAGACAGAGACCTTTCACAGACCGACTCCTTGGTGTACAGCAGTTTTTTCCAAAGCTCAGAAACCTCAGCAGAAGCCTCAGACAACAAAGAGGGAAAAGCAAGGGACTTGATTGTCCCTGATGTCAGTAAGCGGCACAATCCTTTCCTGCTAAATGAGGGTGAAGACCTCAGTATCTTTGGGGATGACTTGGGTCAAAAATCTTTCCACCTTCACAACTCCCTTGTGTCTGGCAAACCTCCCTTTCACCTGCACAAGCTTTCCTTGCCCCCTTTCCACCTCCGCAATTCTAACCATATCATGAAATCTTGGAACATGGTCAGTCGATCTGGTGTGATGGATGGAGAAGAGGACAAAATCAGTAGTGATGATGTCCAGAAGAGGAACAATGTCAACCGGTGCCGCCAGGCCCCTGAATGCGTGGAGCTGGACGAATGCAGCTGCTGTCGTGGGAGCTCTTCCAGCTTCTCCTTTGATGGTGACCAGGAATGGAACCAGAACACAGGTGGTGCACTGAGGAATCAGGATACTCTGCACAGCCGGACATGCAGCTGCTCCAACTCGGAACTCCAGCACTGTCGATGCTATAGTTCATTGAGTCAGTCAGAAGTGATTGACCAGCAGATGGGCTACATCAGTGACTCTTCCTGCAACAGCTCTGATGGAGTGCTGGTAAACTTCAGTGCTCTCTACAACAAAATGAATGACCATTCTCGGTCTAACTTGAATTCAGCCAATCTGTCCTGTGACTCTTCCTTCTGCAGCCACTCAGACACAGGAGCTTTTTACCTGGATTTGCATTCGTCACCCACAGAATCCAAGATGTCTTGTGAATCACATCATCCAGAGAGTTCAGAGAAGGTGTGTGGATGTCACCACTCCTCCTCACTTGTCCTTGATGCCAATTGCAACTCCCACCACCTCCACTGTGAGCCTTGCACTTCAGAGAGCTCAGATCTCACTGCCTGCTTCCAGAGCCAAGCACGGCTCGTTGTGGCCACTCAGAATTATTATAAATTAGTCACATGTGACTTGTCTTCCCAGTCATCCCCTAGCCCGGCAGGGTCTTCCATAACTAGCTGCTCAGAAGACCACACCAAATGTAGCCCAGCCCAGCCCAATGAATACTACCTGTTTAGAAGGCCTGCCTTGAGACAAGAAGAAAGCAATGCAGAATGCAGTGAAGTGAAGACAAAGGGAGAAACCACACAGAATATGACTGAGAGTCAGGTCTACATAAATGTATCACCACTGAACCTCAACACAGGCTGGCAGTGCTCCAGGAGCTATGATCAGAACCTGGACAGGAGTCCCAGCAGCCAGATGGGCTCTCTGGAGTGCATGGTGAGCTGTCCTGTTAAGTTGAGTGAAAGTCCAGCAATACCTATCCAGAGTTCTCCCCCAAAGCAAGTGACATCTTTTGCTGAGCTGGCTAAAGGCAGGAAAAAGAATGGTTCTTCCCCACCCCTCCGGCCCAGTGGTGATTCCTCCTTGGAGTTCTCTCCTATTCCTGAGACACAGCGGGATTGTCCAACCTTCCTCGAAGAAAGAGCTCAGAGTCTTCCACCCATGCCCTTCGTCTATGGCCTGAACTGGAGCTGTGAAGTCTTCTGCTTGGATCGTACCTTTGGAGATGGACAGGCTTTGTGTTCCACCAAAGACTTGGGCTCCAGTGAGACCATCCCTGGTGGGCATGGGGCAGGTGAGCAAGTCTCTCTCTCCCTGCTCACAGAGGCCAATGACTGCTGCTCAAGTAGCTCTGCCAGTGTCCAAGGACAAAGAGATGTTAGAATCCAAGCAGACGGTAAGGAACCAAAATAGACAGAATGGAGACATTAAAAAAAATAAATAAAAGGCCCCTTTGGGACACGAGGAGAGCAACAGAGGGACCTGCATAGCAGTGGGAGACCATAACCTACCAGTCAGTCTCTGGGGTAAAGCCCTGCTGTACTTATTTCAGGCCCAGATCAATGTTTTGCACTTGTATTTCTAGAGCCTTTTGAGTTCCTGTACAGTCCTCCTATACGATGTAAGAGAGGACATGGCATTAGCACTTAGAATCTGTGCAACTTCTTGGAGAATTGTCCTGTTCTGAGTCTGTTTCCTGGAGCTGTTTTCTTCCAGTCCCACAAAAGACTGCCTTTGGCTCCCAAGATAGGGACTTGAGGGTGCGCAGCAGAGTCAGGTTCCTAGCAGAGATAGGGAAAGGAATAATTAGTTATTTCTTTAGCTCGTCTTATTTGGAGCCATATAAAGCAGAGGAGAAAGTGTAGCCAGCATCTGCTTCTCAATGCAGGGTTCAGGAAGCTCACAGTGTCTGTCATAGTTGACAGTATGAGCCAGGATGTCCCATTAGCCTGAAGTGTCCTGGCTGTATCCTCAACAGTGCATGAGATTGCAGCAAGGATTCCTATGGAGAAATGCTTACCCATCACCAGGGTAATTGTTCCAGTTCCCTCTGCAGCAAAGCCCTTTACATGAATTGCTTTCCACACTGATATTGCTACTACATGTCCTGGGGAGGAAGCTGTGAGACAGCCCTATAGGTGGCTCAAGTATGGCCATTCCTCTAGCATAGCAGCAGATCAGTATCTCTGCCCCAGACAGACTCTTTCCTGGGGTGCAGGTACAAGCACTATCTAAAATGAGCTGCTGAGCAGACTCTGACCAGACGGCTGTGTTAGCCCCTAATGTGCCAGAGCCCTTACTGTTTCCATTTAATGACATGAACATTTCCAGCAAGAGATTGAAAGAACAATTCTTTCACTGCTAGGGTAGTGTTTTGCACTGCGAGCGTGGGAGAGATTTTAGCCTTTGGAGCAAGAGTTGTGTTTTGACCTATTTGTTTACTGAGCCTTGAACCTGTGCTTGCTGCAGGACAGCTCGGAAAGTAGGTCTCTGCTGGGAGAAGGCAGCAGTGGGAGCAGCCCTGGGTTTGCACAGGAATTGCTTGGAAGGAGCAAGAGCTGCACAGAGTGGGAGAAAGGCAAACAGCAGCTCCCAGGGCAATGTATCCCAGCAGTTCCCACAGCTGTGGCCCTTGTGCAGTCCCTTCCTGTCACGTGTAATAGGATATGACCTGCACATTAGGGCTGCATAGAAAATCCCTGCCTGCAGCAGAGAGAGACACAGAGCTGAGAGCAGCCTGAAGCCTGGAACGTCTGAGAAGGGACTAGAGGGAAAGACCATAGAGCTGCCCTGCAAAGTGCTTATAGGGAAGGGGATCTGTCACACCCTGCAGGTAGCACTAGAGCTCTGCTGGAGCTGGTCCTGAAAGCCCTCAGCTCCTTTGTGTCCCAGGGTTGGTTTGTGCTGTAGGCCTGTCTTTTTTGTTTGTTTGTTTTGTTTTGTTTTAGGGCAGGTCCCTGCCCACAGGCAGTTCTGGAGGAAGGGCAGAAGATGCCTGCTGTGCAACGCAGGGATGCTGTGTGGCTGTCGGCCAAGGAACCCAGCCAGTCCTGTGTGTGCATTCAGTGCTCTGTGTGCACTGTGCTGTGTGTCATGCTTCAGCTGTGTCCCCATGGTTGTAATGACCCCACCAGGAGCTATAGGCATGTGCAGACAGGAGACAATCCAGCCCAGCCTCTGGGACGTCTGTGTCTGTCATTTGCTAGAGCAGACTTGGCTTTTCCAGGGTTGAAAAATTCTCTATTTCTGCTGTGGGTCTGGTTTGCTCTGGGGAATTCCCTTCCTGCCACCACTGGTGCTTGGAACATCCTCCTTGGGTTCTGCTACAGTCAGGGGGAGGAAGGAAGCTGCGTGCTCAGAAGGGGAACTCTTATAGAGGAAAGAGGAGTGAGGCAGAAGGGAAAGATCTGGCAGGGGAGCAGCAGGCCTTTCCAGCAGCTCCGAGTGTGAGGTGGGTGCTGTTACTTGGGGCGCTTGTGCTGGGTTGGGTGAGTCGTCAGCATGTGTGGGAGGGAACAGTCCTTTGGGATATTAAATACCACTGTGCTGAGTGCTGTATCATGGTGTGCTGACCCTGTATGGAGGCAGGCCAAGGACGGGTGTGTGGGGCTGTGGCTTCTGGGGGCAGAGCTGCACTGAGATTTTGTTGCCCGTGCTCTCATGGGAAATCGGGATGGAGACGAGGAAGGAGTGCACTGTGAAGCTGGTGACTCTGTAAGGAGAGAAGTCACAGTGCAACCACCTACTCTTCCAGACAGCCCTGCACACCCTGTATGGGTCCACTGTCTCTACCTTACTAGTTCATGATACATGTGACTGGTTCCAACGTGAACCACTCTGTTTATTCCGCTGGTCCATCCTCTTCCTCTCACAGCTGAGAGCACATTCCATTTTGCTTGTGATCTGCCAGGCTCATGATGATTGTTCCTCTGCCCGCCCTCACACTTGGTCCCCTTTTGTCTCCCCGAAGGTGGTGGCACAGACAGCAAACCTGTGGTACGCTACAGCAAGGACCAGCGTCCCACGACTCTGCCCATCCAGCCCTTTGTTTTCCAGCACCATTTCAACAAGCCACCCAAGGCACGTGCCCTGCACAGCCATTTTGCCTCCAGCCTTTCTCAGCTCTACAGTTTGGCTAGCAACCGGCCTTCCAGCCAGCAGACCTCCAATTCCCGGGCCTCAGCCTCAGCCACCTCAGCAGAGCTGGGAGTGGCAGGAAGCCAAGCTCACAGCGTGTTCCTCAGGCAGGGCTCAGCAGATGGAGCTGCATCTCTCAGTGATGGCTGCATTAAGAAGCCTGCCCCTGAGACAACCCGGCCGTCCCCCTTGGGGAGCTACTCTCCTGTGCGATGCAACATGCCTTTCTTCCAGAGTGTGGATTCCTCTTCCTCACCTGCTGCAGAGAGAGCTGGAGAGAGCCAGCCTCCCAGGAGCAGGTCCTGTCCCATTTCTGCCAACCTGCTTCCCACAAGGTCTTCCCCAGCTGTCAGTGCCAGACAATTTGCCCAAGCCACCAAAGATGATGCCCTGAGGCAAAAGGAGAAGCCCAGGCCAATTCCCAAGAAGGAGGCACCACTGCAGCCAAGTCTGCCGCTCTCCGAGTACCGACTCCACAGCAGATTCCTCCTGCCCCTCTCAGCAGGTGATATGCCCATGAGCAGAGGGGGAAACCATGCAGAGCCCCACTGGAGGAGTGGCAGCGAGACCAGCAGTTCTAGTTCCCTGAGCAACATGGGCATGTGGCCCCTCAATGGTAGGTACCACCAGGCCATGCCAGGCTGGGAGAGCTCCAGCACCCTGTCTGTGATGCTTTTCTGTAGTACCACCCTCCTATGTAGCCACAACCTAGGGTGAAGTTGTCTCTGAGACTGCAGTGCTCTACAGTCCTATCATCAGTCTGCCTGCAAAAGGAAGTCACATGCCGAGAGCGTGACCCTCCAATCCTGATCCCTGTGCTGTGTCTCTGGAGAAGGCAGTATGGGGCTGCTGATCCCACAGTTCCCTATGCCAGGTGCTTGCAGCCCAAAACTTGCTCTCTCTGTGCCCATTACTATGAGACCACTCAGCTGTGCCAAGCTGTGACCTCCACTTGTCTGTCATGTATACATGTTAATGTCCTGAAATGCTACTGGACTGTAACTAACTTGTTGTCTCTTTCTCTGTCATTTCTCCTCATCTGTCGGGTTTGTTATCAACCCATGGTGGTTGTCCGTGGTTATAGAGGGAATACTGAGGCCATCCACCTCAGGGTCAAGAAGCACTGACACCTATGAGATGATATGCCAAATGACGTTTATTGAAATGCGCTGCTGGTTCTTATAACTTCTGTCCAGGTGGAAGTTGTCTTATGTACCAATTAGGCTCCAGATATCACTTTTTGCCCTAATATGGTTAAAACCTTGCCCGTTCCGTAACACCGCGAGATCTTCCGTCCGCCATTCCTTATCTCTGTTTCTGTCACGTACAACAGGTCTCGTTAACAGTACGGCTGCAACCCCCACACTCATCCTGTCTTCCTGTTTCCCTTCCACTGTTCACGTCTTCCTGTGTGGTGCATGCTGCCTGTGGTGTTCTAGTAAACCACCTATCCCCTCAAGTGCTGAAGTGGCAGGAGTACAGATGGAGGAACCCCCTGGGCCTGGACCGTGTTTCAGGGCTGCCTGGCTTAGCAGGCAACCTAGACAAGAGGCAGCAGGAGCCCTGGCTGAACCAGGGGAACCCCATCTTTGAGTTCCCTGGCACTCTCAACACCAGCTAGTTCCACTGCAGGCTGAATGGTGGGCACCACCTCTTTGCTGGGGGTATCTGGGGATTGCCTTGGGACTCAGGTTCAACATCCCAGACCTCATATTTGCTCTGTCTGCTCAGAGAAGGATGCTGCATCTGGTCAGAGGGGTGCTGAGAAGTAGCAGAAGGTGGCGAAGATTGGCTTGCTGATGGGTGCAAGCTGTGTGGGGCATCTCTCTTCCACAAGATGAAAGTAGTCCATTCTGGCTCTGGACCAGATTGAAGGTCATGGGGAAAATGAATGTCCCAAGAACCAACTCAGACCTCAGCAAGTGGTCCTGGACTGTGTCCAGCTTGTAGCCCATTTCTCAGCCCTTGCAGATCTAATGTCCAAGTGTCCCAGGGTGTCAGCCCATCTGCCCCAACCCTGGCAGCATGCTGTGTGCTGAGCTTCAACTCTCATGGGGTGGCTGGCAGTAGTGTGGGGTTCTGTCCTCTCTTCCATGGTCTATCATTAAGGTTTTCCCCATCCTCCAAAAACTCTGCAGGAGGGAGTGTGAGGAGCAAATTGCTTTTGAAAGAACCTTTGCAAGTCCTCTGGGAAGAACCGTGGGGTCTGCCTGCAGAAGGGAGAGTGTTCTTGAGGTCAACTCTATATCATGAAACAAGTTCCTCAAAACATTACAACTCTCACTGCCAATCCCAGCAATTTCTCCATCCTTCCTTCATCAGGAATCATCCCGATGGAAATCTAGCATATGAAAGTGCTCCTGCAGAAGTCTGCCTTTGGAGATGTAGAGAGACGATCCCAAAGGATAGGCAGAGGGCACATTGCTTACTGTCTGTGGCTGCCTGCATGTGACAAATAGAGATACTCTTTGTGCTCTGCTTTTGACCCAGTTCCATCACTGTTGAGACTGTACAGCTGTCCTGAGAGTCTGGTGCAATGAGGTTTTCTTCAGCAGCAGCCAATGATTGTAAACCTTCTACAGCATCTTCCAGTGAGGCTGTCCCCTGCCAAACTGAGCCCAGCTGTTGGGGCTGAACTGTAGAAGCTTGTATGGAAAAAACACTGCTGGGGGAGTTACAAGCCTGTACCTTGCAGAGGAGTCTCAGGCTGGGGCAGGCTAATGTGAGGGCTATTGCTGGAGTGGGTGCAGGTTGCCCCTGAGAAAAGCAACAGTGTAGGAGAGCCTTTGGTGTAAGGGCTTAGGGCTGATCCTTCTCCTCCCTCTCTTGGCTCTGCAGGACAGTCTATGAGGCAACTCCAGCTTACCTACCCTGACTTCTTCCCTGACTACTTCTCACTAGCAGAAAAGCCCCCTGCTGAGTTCTGCCTCTCCCCAGATGGCAACACAGAGTCCATCTCTATCGACTTGCTGCAGAAGAAAGGTGAGTCCATGCCTCTTGTTTGGGAGTGGAGGAGTCTGGTGTGGCAGAGCAGTGCTCATCTCTGCCTTATTGCATCTCTGAGCAGGTATTATGGTTTCTTTTCTTGCCCTTCTTTGCTGTTGGTGTCATACTGAATGTCCCCTTGCACTGACAGCCGTTTCCGTGGCAGGCTCATGTGTTCTCTGCACCATACCACTAGCCATGGAATATGTTTGAGCTGCTGGTCCCAGGAAGTATGGTGAGAAGGGATCTTAAGTCCACAAGAAAAAGATGAAGAGAGTAGGCAGGCACAGGAATGTTACCCTAAAGCAGGGCATGTTGCCACCCTGTTGCACTATACAGGGGTTAATCTGAGGATTTATATGGTGTGGCAGATGTTTGAGATTTTGTAAATGAGTTAAGTTCTATTGAGTTTTAAGCTATATTTTGAAGTGTTTATATAATGAATGGGAAAAATAAACCAGAACAGGGTATGTCTGTGATGGGGCCTATGCTAGAGGCAGTCTTGGGTATAAGATTGTTGACAGCTACCTCTGTATCATGTCAAAGAGAAGGGATGTGCAGAAGGGTTCCTATGCTTTTACCAAATCTGTTGGCAATTATGCAATGGCAACCTTGCCCCCTATTTGATTTCTGTTCTTGTATCGTGTTGATCCAACTGTCAGATGACCCACTGCTGGCTTGTTACTGAAAGTTATTGTATAGCTTGCCAAATGCATGGCTCCTGCTTTGTCTCCATGCAGGATCAGAGCATTGAAGGACGCTGTGCCTTGTACTCATCTCTGCTCCCATAAGGGATGGTGCATGGAGATGATATCTCATTCCCTTGGAAATCTCAATGGTGTCTTATGTTTCAGACGCTTTTAAAAGTTGTCTCTACTATCAAACTAGTATCGAGTTAGGAGAGGCTCTGCATGTTTTTGGCAAAGAGGAGACATAAACTGATCTTGGAAATGCCTCTACTCGATTTCTTCATGAAGTGTTTGACTTGGGTCTGTCCTAGAGGCCTCCCAGGCAGCTCTCTGACCATGTCTTTGCCCTCTAGGTCTGGTGAAGGCAATTAACACTGCTGTTGACTTGATTGTGGCTCACTTTGGAACCAGCAGAGATCCAGGGTTGAAGGTAAATGCAGCTTTCTCTATGACTTCTCAATGTCACGAGTGACATGGTGGATAGAGATTGACTTTCCATTCTATTCCAGTGCAAAAACTATGGGCCATCAAATGACACTAGTAGCACTAAGAGCAGGACAAGCAAAGGTGGTGGTACATCATTCAGCAGATAGTAAATCTGTGGCCATACTTGCAGCATGATGCTGGAAGTGCTAAAAGTTTACATGGGTTTAAGGGAACACTGGTCCAATACAGGTCAGAGAAATTCAGTAGGTCTGCTGAACACACAGTAACCATGTCCAGCTTAACAGTCCCTGAGCTGAAAGCAGTTGTAGACCGGGATAGTGTTAAAGAGAAGTATTGTATTTGTAGCTCTGGTTTGGCTTTTTCTTACATACTGCTTTGTGGCCCTTAATGAGAAGATACCAGGCCATCTGGACCTCTGGTCTGAGGCAATACAGCTACTCTTTTTATCTCATATAGCAGAGAATTATGTCTCCTTCCCCAGCCTTCCCAGTGATCCAGGCACTAGTACCAGAGCGCAGTGCAGTGTCCCCAGTCCCTTGACATACCACAGGGCTCCATGATTATAAAATGTGCTTCTGTCATTGTTTATTGGTGTCCTTCTCTGACACCTTTCCTGGGAAGACCTGTGTTGGTTCTATGACAGAACCCTTGGGATGCCTTCAGTAGACAGGTGTCACAGTAGCTGAGTCTGCCACAGTCTTTGCTCTACCTCTATATCATAATTTATCTTGTTGTGGGGCTGGGGTTGGATGGAGCAACAGTCTATGCTAGGCATAGGACATCTGGAACAGGTAGGTGTCTCCTGTGGCCCTTGCCACAAAATCTCTAGCTTCAGAGTGCATCTAGACTGCCTGTGAGGCAGACTGTCCCTGGTTTGTGCTCCCTTTGTCTTCCATTTCTGGATTAACACAAGCAGAACAACCTCGCTTCTGCCTGTACTAGCCATTGTTTCTCACTCCTATGATAGTCAGCTGTGGTGCCTCCTTTCAAAGTTGAATATTCCGCTTCGCTCACAAGGACTCTAAGGCAGAAATGCTATACTGTTTAGATGTGACAACTGCCCTGGAGTGCCATCTTTCAAGGAGAAACCAGATTCCAAACCCTTCAATCTTATCTCAGAAGCCCCTTAATCACAATTGTTACTGTTGCAGAGATCGTTGTGTAGCAAAACTGGAGCTGTTTGGATTTTCTGACTGTATTTCCACAGCTTCTTACAACTTCACTGTGAATTTCCTAGGCTTGCAGTGTTGGTCTGGGGAAAAAATGCAACATTTTCATATTACTTTATTGGTAGACAGTGATGTACTTATATCCTCCACATGTTCTTCATATGGGGTTTCATTATGCCTCAGTGTGCCAAGGCCTGAGCATTCACCTGTCAAAAGGCAACACCCATCCCTGATGTTCTCATACTTGATGAATTTCACAGGATTATTCCTGACCCAGAAGTTCATTCGGCTTCAGCTCAGGGCCTCTGTGGACCTGTGCCAGCCTCACAGTGTAATTCCAGCTCAGCTGGTAAAACCTGTGCTCTCAGCCCAACTGAATGATGTGCAAGGCCTGGGGTTGAACCTTTTTGATTGACCCCTTGACCACTCAAGGACTGCATGTAGCACAATGTGCCCCTGCTCTGCTGATGCTGGGCTCTTAAATGTTTTCTTGTCTCAACCTAGGCCCTGTCCAGTCATTTTGCCTCCTAGTCATTTGCCTCCTAGTAATCCTAGGAATTATAGCTTGGCATGTCACTGAGTCAAGTGTTCCTTAATCCACCGGTGCAGGAAGTTCTAGCTGGTGTTCCTGTTTCTAAAATAGTAGCAAGAAAAGGTTTTACACCAGCACAAAAAAGTGCCTACTCTTTTCTTCCTTCTGTGGAACAGTCTTGCTATAGTGAGAACTAAAGACATCCTTTCTAACTAGGATATCCTCTTACCAAACTGTTGTTTTATCTCAGACTGGAGTAGACACTGCAGGGAATAGTCCAGAAGAGGGGCATATGTGTGTGAGGCAGCAGAAATGAAAAGCCAGCTTCTTAGTTTCATCATGGCCTAGATATTGGCCTATTGGGTGTCTGTAGTAGGCAAATGGGGCTAGACTGTTTGTGTATGTCAGTACTCCACAGCACGGTTACCATCGTTTCCCTCTTCTATCTTTTCCCTTAGGTCAAGCTTGGGAACAGCTCTGTGAGCCCCAACGTGGGGCATCTCATCTCGAAATATCTGTGCCCCGCTGTCCGGGACATCCTGAGTGATGGGCTCAAGGCTTATGTCCTGGATATGATCATTGGCCAGAGGAACATCATCCCCTGGAGCGTGGTGGAGGCATCCACTCAGCTGGGTATGGAGACAGGGCTATGATTCACTTTGTTCCTCAGCACTGCTGTGCTGTACCTGGGAAGGTGCTGGGGAAACTTGACTGTAGGGCTAGGGGTGCAAAGTGGTCAAAAAAGAGACACCCCAAATTATAACTACCCACAGTACAATTCTGTGTACTTGCTGATTCTGAACCAAGGATTGTAGTCCTCTCTGGAGTGAGGGACACGTCCCTGGGGTACTTGCACCAAAACTATCCCAATGCTTTGAAGTGACAATCTGCGACACATTGTGGTGCATCTCCCTTGTAGAGTCCAGCTGTTGGAATAGAGTGAATTTGTCCTGCTCATCAGCAGAGGGGAAATGCATTAGGCAGCCAGGGCACCAAGCCCTTTCTTCCTTTCCCTGAATGCCTCTTCCTATTGTTCCATTTTGACTTTGCTGACCAAAACTAATCCCACCCTTGTGCTTATGTCTGTAGGCCCCTCTACAAAGTTGCTGCACAGCCTCTACAGCAAGATCAGCCAGTACACGGAGCTGACCAACCACACCATGAGGTTCAACGCATTCATCTTTGGCCTTCTCAAGTAAGCAGATTCCTATGACTGCATGTCATTCTCTGAGGCTGGCAGCAAGCATTGCACCTCACTCCCACACAAGTGCAATTGCCAGTATAAAAATCTTTGAAAAAAATGGAAGTGGATCCCCAACTGTGTGTGGAAGAATGAAGAAGCCATGAGTCTGAGGAAACTCCAGAGGGATCAAAACCTACCCCTCCACCAGGCTAGGACTGAGAGGGACTGGCTGCAGACCACTGAAAAACACTCTCCAGTTGTTTTAGCCAAAAAGTATTAGATAGGAGAAATCTTTCTATCTGGTTTCATGTAGGAGTGGAGGTAATGTATGCAACTTAAGTTACTATAGCACAGAGTGCTCCCTCAGCAAGTTTGCAGATGATACGAAGCTGGGAGGAGTAGCGGATACTCCAGAGGGCTGTGCTGCCATCCAGAGGGATCTGGACAGATTCGACAACTGGGCGGTCAAAAACCTGTGAACCTCATGAAACCTCATGAAATTCAATAAGATCAAGTGCAGGGTCCTGCACCTGGGGAGAAATAACCCCAGACACCAGTACAGGCTGGGGACCGACCTGCTGGAGAGCAGCTCTGCTGAGAAGGACCTGGGCGTCATGGTGGACGACAAGTTGACCATGAGGCAGCAGTGTGTCTTCGTGGCCAAGAAGGACAATGGCATCCTGGGGTGCATTAAGAGGAGCGTCTCCAGCAGGTCGAGGGAGGTGATCCTGCCCCTCGACTCAGCCCTGGTGAGGCCACATCTGGAGTATTGTGTCCAGTTCTGGGCCCCACAGTACAAGAGGGATGTGGAGCTGCTGGAGAGAGTCCAGCGCAGGGCGACTAGGATGATCAGGGGCCTGGAACATCTGCCCTATGAGGAGAGGCTGAGGGAGCTGGGCTTGTTCAGCCTGGAGAAGAGAAGGCTGAGAGGGGACCTGATCAGTGTCTATAAGTACCTCAAGGGAGGCAATGAGGAGGATGGGGCTGGCCTCTTTTCACTGGTGGTCACTGACAGAACCAGAGGAAATGGCCACAAACTGAAGCATAAAAAGTTCCACGGGAACTTAAGGAAGAATTTCTTGACAGTGAGGGTGACAGAGCCCTGGAACAGGCTGCCCAGCGAGGTTGTGGAGTCTCCTTCTCTGGAGCTCTTCAAGACCCGCTTGGAAGCAGTCATACTCTAGGTGGCCCTGCGTGTGCAGGGGGGATGGACTAGATGACCTCTATAGGTCTCTTCCAACCTTAGGCATTCTATGGTTCTATGATTCTATGAATATGTGAGACCGAAACAGAAGTTTCCCTGGTCCAGGGCTGATCATTTTAATCTGGAGAGCAGTGGACATACTCAGTGCTAAACAGCAATTTGACAATGATGTTCCCTGTGTTGGGATGAATGATGTTAGGATACTATTTCCCTGCTCCACTCCAGTGATCAGTAGGAACTGACACTGGCAATGGAGTCCCCAAGATTCCCAAATGTTGGGAGACCCCCTAGTTATGCTCTGCTCACCATGCGAAGGGTGACCCAACTCTTCTCTGTAGATATTGAATGCCAGCATTTTGGGGGCTAAACCTGAAGCAGTGGTTTCTTGTTTGTAGATCATTTGTCTTTTCTATATGAGCCCTGCTCAGCAAAGCTAAGTTCTGCCAAAGGCACTAAATGATGAGGAAACTTGCTGGAAATGTGTCTATTAGGGTCCATTGCACAATGCCTCATTTTAAAGTAAAGGGAAGGATGATTCCTTGACATGCTAAGTGGCTGTGGTTAAAGCATGCTGACCAGTGTTAAGCCACTGTCTTTTCTTAGATCTTGAGGTTCACAGGACTGTGCTATGTAAATGCCCTTTTCCAGACACATTTCTTGTAGAACATTAAGGATGAAGAGGGTGAGGGGATTTTAACTCCTTGCCTGCTTGTTTTTCCTTCCTGCAGCATCCGGTCCTTGGAGTTCTGGTTCAATCACCTCTACAACCATGAAGGTAAGAGCCTGAGTCCTGTGTAAGCTGGAGTGGACATCCTATTTTGCATGATGTGAGCTCAGATCTAAACACTAGGGCTCCTTTTTTCCCTGGTGATCATTCAACCTATATTGCTCTCTTCTGCTCTGAGCTGAAGGAAGAGTGTGCCCAACCCCAATGTACAAGTTGTTGGAGCGCTGTTCAGCTACAGGGAGGGAGATGGAAGTTGTAGCCCCATGCAGGTCCATGCACCTGAGTCTGGTCAACCATGTCCTTCCCAGTTGCACCCAGTACCACCTCCAATGAAGACCTCTCCATCTGCCCTTATGGTGCCTGTGTGCAGATCTGACTCTTAGATTTCTTTATTTTTTTGCAAATTTCTGCCTAGCACTTAGGAGTCTGGGATGGCTGGAAGCGTAAACACTTGGCTGAAAAACTTCAAGCATGAGAAATGGAAAGGAACAGATGAACAAAGAACAGATTTTACCAGTTGTGTGGGGTGGTGGTGGTGTTTCTGTTTGTTGTTGTTGTTTTGTTTTGTTTTGTTTTTTTGTTTGTTTACTAGAAATGTATCTAGAGTGTGTAGATACCTAACAGCTCTGACCAAACTGCCTGAATCTAGAAACAGCATAAGTGCATAGTGAGACAGAGATGTCCTTAACGTGCTTGATGCACTGTGGATACTGCAGGCTCGAGTCTAGAGCCCCTTCAACTGCAAAGAGTCCAGCCTAGTGTCTTTTGACAGGCTTAGGGGCTGCTCACATTGCCAGCTGAGTGTGTACAGTCAGCACCTCTCTGGAAGAGCCAGGAGAGCAGACATGCCTTTGTACTCAGAAGTGGGGCAAGAGACACCACTGTTTTTCTGAAGCAGAGAAGAACCCTTACAGATCCTTTTGTTCAGTCTTTTTTCAAGCCAAAATTAAGAGCTGAAAGGGTGAGCAACAGCTAAGGGTCTCTGGAGACTGAAGGTTGAGCAGAGCAGTAGGAAACAAGGTACAAGTCGTGTCTATGGTGTAAGTTTGTTGTCCCACTGGGGCCCAATGACCACAAGCCCTATGTTCAGCTCTGTGGTGGAGAGGTGGTCAATGGTGGTACAGATATGGCCAAATAAAATGCAAAATGAATGCTGCAGGTGGAAAGAGGTAATTGATTTTCTGTTAGGACTCACAGTTCAACCCAGACAGTTCCTGACACTTTCCTGCTGTTGGAAACTGGTAGTGGTTTGGTTCTGCAGCTCCCTATTCATTATCTGGGAGGTGGAAGAAGAGAATCTTAATGTGTCAACCCTCTTTGATGTTCTTTATTCATACGCATGCCCACAGCATTTGTGATAGAGGTTTTCCTGGTGGACAATCTGACAGGCAGACCTGTCAAATTTCAGGCTGCAAGCAGAATGGAAAGCAGCACCTGGGTACTTGGTCTGCTCACAGAACATCTGGTGCTCTCTGACTAGTGGTGCAATGTTTAACCTCATGCTGCAACCACAGTTGTGACCAGAAATTGATGTTCAACCTCCTTTCTCCATAGTTTCAGTAGTTTTGTGGTAGCCTGGCAGTGAGCAAAGGTGGTGAGGGCTTCTGATCTAATCACTGTCTCCTGTCCTGCAGATATCATCCTGGCACACTACCAGCCAGTGGGCTTCTTGTGCCTGTCTCACAGTGTGTGCCAACCCCTTTTTGAGGAGCTTCTGCTACTGCTCCAGCCTCTCTCTCTGCTGCCCTTCAACCTAGACCTCCTTTTTGAGCACCACCTGATGCAGATGGGCAAAGAGCAGCAACAGCAAAAGGAGCTGCTGCGTGTGAAACAGGACCTTCTGCTTTCTGCACACTCCACCCTGCAGCTGATGCGGACACGAGGCAGCAGTGAGGATCCTGTTGACTGCAGCACTGCCCCCGAGGCCTGTAAAGCAGGTGCCACAGATGGTGACCTGTCACCAGGCAACAACCCTGACCAAGTTGCAAGCGAGAGAGTCAAGGGGGTGGGGGCCTCCTGCAGAGATGGCAACAGGGAGGAAGAGAGGAGGACGGTGCAAGACAGCACCTGGGAGAGGAAGAAAGATAAGCAGGTGGGCTGGTGGTACCAGCTCATGCAGAGCTCCCAGATTTACATTGAGGGCTCAGCCGAAGGCGCCAAGCTTGTTTGCTACGAAAAGAAGAAGGCTTTGAGTGCTGTGCCCAGGTCAGCTGAGACTCACAAGGCACCACTGCCCCGTGAAGGGGTGGTGGAGGGCGCAGAGGCCTGCCCCATTGCGGAGGGCACTTTGGAGAGGCCTAAGGCTGCTAACAGGCCAAGCCCCGAGGCTCTGGTGGAGCCCTCGGAAAAGCCCCAGCAAGCACCAGCCAGTGAAGAGGCCAGGGAAGGAAGCTGGCCCTTCTGGATGGGCAGCCCCCCAGATTCAGTGCTTACAGAGCTGAAGTACAGCAAGGAGGAGGAGGCCAGGACTCATCAAAGACTGGGGGCAACAGCAGCAGCCCCTCAGGAGGAGAGCAGCACCAACGCATCGGGAGGCAACCAGCCCATCAAGTGGAGACACTTGTTTGGGTCCAGGGAGGTGCAAAAGGAGCCCAGACAGCCCAACAGGTAGGGACATGAAAGACTTAGGGCCAGGGAGGGCTAGTTAACCTGGGATTGCCGCGGTGCAGGTGGGAGTCAGACCACAGCCTTGTCCTTTGCTACACTACAGCAATGCATCAGCCCTATCTGCCTTCATTCTACCTACACCACTTCTCCCTACTGCTCTCACCCTTTGTCTCTCCAATTCTTCCTGATCTTGACCACTGCTTAGACTCCTAAGCCCCTCTCTGGGGCAAGGGGAAAGAGGCCTTTAGTAGGGTTGCTCCATCCCCATCATCACCTTATCCTTCCCAAAAGCAGAGACAACACATGAGGAGGAGGTATGAAGTTACCCGGTATAGCTGGGGTGTGTACACAGGGAATGAATTTACCATGGAGCAGCTGGCTCCTTTCTCTAGGCACAGTTCCCTGCCACTGGCTGTTTTTGTCTTCCTCTCACAGGTTGCCCTCTGGCTGGCTGAGCTTGGACAGGTCTGTGTTCCAGCTAGTAGCCCAGACGGTCGGGGCAAGCATGTGGCGAGAAGCAGCCCCTGAGCTGGAGCCCCAACGGACGGAGCGACCAGAAGTGTCACCTGAGCAGCGGCCAGCTCGGAGGCTGTCTCCCAACCCTCCCTGGTGAGCAGTGCCACGTGGCCATCCCGCAGGGGTCAGGGATGTAGTGGGCTGGAACTGGTGCTTCTTTGCCTATTGAGATATGTCTGGCCCCTTTTGCACTCATGGACCAGAAGCAGTTTAGTAAAGCAGTTTGCACTCCTATCCACCCCAACTCTGCAACCTGCAGACCAGGGGGAAAGGGGAAGACTTTTGTAGGCCCTATGACAAAGCAGTCCTGAGGAGTCTGGCTGGGGAGAAGGCAGAGGAATGGCTTTGCTTGCTCCTCTGTGACTGCAGAGGCACTGGGCTGCAGTGGGGTGAGTGCCCTGTGGTGGGCTAACCCTTTCTCCCCTCCCTCTGCCTGCAGCAAAGTGAAAGCTCTTTGCCATCACATTACCACTGAGGCAGGACAGCTGAGCTTCAACAAAGGGGACATCCTGCAGGTCATTTCCAAGGTGGATGGTGACTGGCTGCAGTGCAGCCTTGGCTCCGAGAGGGGACTGGTGCCCATCATGTATGTCACCCACCCAGAGGACGAGGACTATTGACGTGGCTGGGAGGCTGAGCACAGTACCGTGAGCAGCTGAGGCTCCTCTGGGGGAACCTCACCCTGCCAGAGGAACAGACACAGCTTCTTGCTAGTTTCTTACCCTTCTTGCCATTACAGAATACAGTAACTGTAGGTGGTTCCTTCCTACTCCTCCTTGTGCAGCTGCCAAAGGCCTCCTCAGCCCACGGGGCCTCCTGCCAGCTGCATCCTGTGTTGCCAGGCATCACCGTGCATGCAGCCACACCAGGGACTGTCTGAGTCCCCTACATCTCATGCCATCTCCAGCATCCATAGACCACGAACTTGTACATAGCAGGAATTCAAGCAGTCCCTGCCGGAGCAGACACTGCCCCTCTGCCCAGCTCTGCGCCATGCCGAAGGGTGCAGGATGTCAGCTGTCCCCTTCCCAGGAGTGGCAGTGCAGCCTTCAGCATACGTGGCATCATCAGCTAGAGAGGTGGGAGCGCTGTGTGTTGGCAAGGTCTCTACAAGACTCTCCCATGTTGGCAGATTGTGTTGTGGCTTGAGGGGACCATAAGGTAGGCTTCCCCACTCTCAAACAGCCCTGTCCTAACTGATAATAATGTGTCATGTATTTTACCACACCAAGAGCTCATGTCACATGGCTCATGCATGGCTAGGTGCCTCCATGGGGGACTGCCACAGTGCAGGGCTTTGTGTCCTGCCTGGCTGTGGCTAGGGGAGAGGGAAAGGGTGTGTGTGTGTGCATGCACCCGTGCGGGGCAAGGCGTTGTGAGGAAGACGTGAATGTTCGATATTGTGTAGGAGATGAGTGTCCCCCATGCCCTCCATGCTGGTTAGGGAGCCAGTGCCTGGAAGTCCTGGGACGCTCAGTGGAGAGAGGGGCACTCGGAGGGGAAGGGATGAAGACGGGTCTCTGATGGGGCTAGGGATGCTTCTTTGGAGAAGGGGGCAGTGCTCCCAGTAGGTAGGTGGGGTGGAGGGCCCCATAATCATGCACAAGGGGCTGCTGGGGGGCCTGGGGTCCTTGGCAAAACCAATGCCAATCAACCCCTTCCTTGCCATGGTCATGCTGCCTGCTAGTGGGGAACAGTGTTAGTGAAAGGCCATGCAAGTATTTGGTGCCTTAGCCAGGTTAACGCTGCTTGTTGTGTCATGCCTGGTCTGGCTTCCCCATGGCAAGGGACCCTGGTCTTGCAAGGTTATCTCTTGCTTGTATATCACTTAGCAGACATTGCACCATATTTAATTTGTATTCCCCAGTTAGAATGAGGTGTCTCACCTTTATTTCTTTATTTATGATGCATATTAATAAAAAAGGTGCTGATTGAGCTCCCAGCTGGTATGCAGCCTTGTGATTTCAGCCCGTCCCTGGGGAGGGCCCAGGAGGTACCTGTGCTGGGTCACCACATTGGAGGTTTCATCCTGTCTCCAGACACAGCCAACACTAGACCTTTAGAGAGACACAGATTACCCCCAGCTATCCTTGGCTTGTTACAGACCATGCAAGAGGGAGGCTTTGGTCCCCAACCCACCCAAATAACAGATCCAGTCCCCATATCATCCAGGTGAAGTGCAGAACCAGAGAGTCTTTCCCCACCCCTGCAGTCTATTCACAGATCCCATCAGGATGTGGCTGCCCCTGCCTGAGTATTTCCTTTCTCTGCTCCCCTGAATAAGCCAGTATGGTTTTTGTCATCTTCCAGCTCTGGCAGTGTTAGCTCAGCAGTGCTGTACAGAGCAGGAGACCCTGTCAGCTCTCAGGACAAGGAAGAGGGAACTGGCCCTAAGGGGCACCACTCCTGATCTTGCCATAAACCTGTCACCATTTGGGATTTTTTGTTCATGCTGAAAACGAATTGCTTTGACTTGTTGGTTCAGGCTGAGCTATTTCACATAATCTGACTGTGGTATCTTTCACTGGGTAGGACTGGGGTGACCCACCCTGGAGACTTCTGCTTCTCGAGGGTGCTCAGTCCCAGGCGACCATAAGTATGACCAAACTGGAACTTGTAACCTGTGGCAGTAAGGAGGAAATTCTGAGTAGTATTGGATGGGAGGCAGTGAGGAGAATGTGCTGAGCATGGGCCATGGGGCTGAGAGCCAGAGCCTGGGACAACCTGGCTGTGAGACTTGCTGGCTATGGGCCACCTCACACATAAGGGCTCTGGGGCATTTGAAATTAGACCAACCACAGCACAGGATCTGGGGCTCCTGGAGGAATGACCCCTGAGAACCCTTTCATCCCTTTCCTGTACATCCAGGTAGCTCCACGGAGAAAAAAAAAAAAAAAAAAAAAAAAAAAAAGATAGAAACTCTAGAGAAGCTCCAGCTTTGTGTATGAGGATATCACACTGGAGTTTGAGACTGTGGTCTTCAGCGCTGAAATTCAAAAACTCATGAATAAAAAAAAAAAATCACAGCCAGAATCTCAGAATGGTTGAGGTTGGAAGGGACCTCTAGAGATCATCTAGTCCAAGCAGGAACACCCAGAGCATGTGGCACAGGGTGACATCCAGGCAGGTTTGAAGATCTCCAGAGAAGGAGACTCCACAGCCTTTCTGGGCAGCCTGTGCCAGGGCTCTGGCACCCTCACAGGAAAGTTCTTCCTCACATGGAGATGGAACTGCCTGGGTTTTAATTTACACCCATTAACCCTTGTCCTGTCATTGGCCACCACTGAGAAGAGCTTGACCCCATCTTCTTTACATTCTCCCCTCAGATATTTTTACATATTTGTATATTTAGAAAGCAGCACAACCTCCTCTCCCAACTTAGGGAGGCACAAAATGGCCATGGCTTGGATGTGGGCTGCTTTGGCTCTTCAGAGGGCCTGAGAAATGGCACAGCTCCAGACTGCTCTTCCTATCTGTGTAGGTAGGCCAAAAAGGGGAAGGGGACCATGTGCTCCCATGTGGGAGTGCTGAGTCAGGCATGCAGCAGGAGAGGCAATGTCTATCAGCCTGCACACTGTTACCAGACACACCAAGTGCCAGCTTGCCCACACTTACAATGCTGGGGTGCTTGCTGCTGAGGCTGCCTCATGTGCATTGGGCCACAGTTGAACAATTAGAGCATGAGAGGCTGGATTTGGGGTTGCAGCCAGAGGGTTTCTGGCCCTTGTGCTCCTTCCATGCCTGAACACTCTAGCTATATTTAGAGAAGCACACTTGGGGTGGAAACCAGATTCTCTGGAGGGAAGGTGTATGTCCATGGCTGTTTACTGTTGGACACTCAGACACTCACCTGGGATATAGCCTGCGTAGTAAGGTAGCAGGCCTGTCTCCCGTGGATAGTTTTTTCCCAGGAGTGGGAGGATGGTGCTGCCTTCCTTGGTCTCACTCCTGCCACCTTTCTTCAGGACCATCTGGCTAAACTCCAGCAGGGCCCAGTTGGTGGTAATCGGGTAGCTTTTCCCACTCAGGAACCGAGCGTGGGGCATAGAGCCCATGAAGCCTGCACCAGTGACAGGACATGTCCTGTAACAAGGCCAGCGCTGACTGCGAGCAGCCCTCAGGAGACCTGCTACCCCCAAACCACCCAGGGGACACCTGAGGGGTTGTCCTGAACCCTTCCCATGCCCACCCAGCACCCCCTCCAAACACGCACTCCTGGGGTGTTGCCTCAAAGGGGATACGCAGAAGCTATCAGCAAGGACAGCATCCCTTTCCTATCCCCCCTAGCAGCCCAGTCCTTGCAGCCTCACCTGAGATGAAATATTTCTGGGGGTCGTGATCCTCCATGGAGTAGAGGGAGCGCTGTGGCTGATAGTCATGCAGTCATGCATGTGGAGTAGAGGCTGCCAATGCTGCTGCTGCTGGGGCTGAGTGGCCCTGGTGGCAGCCTGGTCCTGAGGGGTCCTGAAGGGGACATGGAGCCGGGATTACCATGGGGGCAGGCTCAGCTGGGCAAGGAGCCCCTGGTGCTGCCATGCCCTGGAGCAGGCCCTAATCTGGGGAAGGTGGCTCAGCTGGCACAGGGATCTCAGCATCCCCTCAGTGGAGACCTGGTGGCAGAAAGGTGGGTGCTGTGACATGCAGGTGGACATAGCAGGAGGGATGGGTGCTGCCTGCTGACCCCAGCTCACATGCCCACCCCTCACTGTGGCCATGAAGTGCTGTGTACTGTGGGTGCAGAGCAAGGTGGGGGACAGCTCCAGACCCATGGTGAGATACCCACTCCCTCCAGCCCATCTCGCATCACTCTCCTGTGCGGGGTCCTGCAGCAACAGCTGCATCTTCAGCCAGGCCCGCTCCCTGCCAGCAACTCTCAGCCTTTGCTTAGCAAAATTGCTCTTGGCCTCCTTGTAGATCTCGGAGAAGGTCTTGGCAAAGAAGTGCTGGCTTCTGGGGATGAATCCTGGGAGCAGAACATCCGGCACACAGGAAGCAAAGAAGAGCCCACTTGCATGGTATGGGGCCTGACCAAGGCAGTGGGCAGGGCTATGGTAGCCAGAGGTGGGAGAGGTAAAGGCATGGAGTAAGAACATGGCTTTGAGGGTGCCGAGGGTGCAGGGGAGGGCAGAAGCACATGCTAGAAGAACACGTGCCAGCTCAGAGGGGAAGACCTGCTAGTGATCAGGGTCCTGAGAGATCTCTGCACACCCTCTGGTCTGCCCTAGGAAACCATCTCGTGGTTCCTGCTGTGCTTCGCAAGGGCAAGTGGCTGGGATGCTACTACAGGTAGGTGGGTGCTGCAGATCATCTCCTGGTACCACGATGGTCCCCTCATACCTGTATACCCAGGGATGATGCTGGAGCTTAGGGGCTGAGCGCCTGCCTCCCCACAGGCTCCTGGCTCTCCCAGCAGGTCTGGGGGCTCAGTGCCTTGGCAGGAACAGCGGGTCAGCAGCAGCACCAGCTGGCTGGGGCGTGGGACCTCTGGACTGCTCAGGAGCTGTGACATTTGCTGCCCATAAGTCTTCCCTGTGCTGAACTTGTAGCGAGGGCAGTAACCAGTGTAGCTGCGATGGCAAAGTGAAGGCAGGCCCAAGATTGGGAGAGTTGCAGGGGCAGAGCTGAGTCCTGACACTGTAGCATTGCTAAGCTCGCCCTGCCACTTCACGTGAGCTGCTGTGCTGCAACTGTGAGTGTGTGTGTGCCCGGCTCTCACTCTTGGACAGGCAGGGAGAGCTGGGAGGGGGATAAATATGGAGAAGGACACACAGGGAGAGATGGGATGGGGATGCACGTTTGGACAGGACAGGTAGAGAGAGATGGGATGCACATACACAGGGGTGAAGGATCCTCCCAAGCACAGGGGGATATCCACACCTCACTTCTGTGGATCAACCTCCCCATTTTGGGACATACTGGAAGTCACAGGGTGCATCTCCACATAACCAATCTGTCCCACCTGGAGCTGATGGGCTGTGGGTGGGACATGCACTGCAGATAGGCAGCACAGACCAGCTCTCCCAGGCAGCCACTAAGAGACTGTGTGCACCTCTAACCTCACTTGTCCTCCATCCTGGCCACCAGGACCTGCCCTGGCTGCTCCTGGGTGCTCGCACCCACGAAAGCATCCTGTTTTACATGTGTTATAAACGGACAAATCCTCT
>VWPW01031474.1:36991-48611 GCA_013389825.1 Crypturellus undulatus | reverse complement strand
TTGTGTCTCACTCTGTGCAAAAGGGAATATTTTAAATTAACATTATTACAGTCCTATAAAAGCTACTAACAATTGTGGAAGAATGGCTTGAATAATGGGAAACATAGAGAAAAACTAGGGCCAAACAGAAATTTTGGCATTACGGAAGTTTTGTTGGGACGACACAGTTTCCACTCCCGGAATATTTGTTATGCCAGACTCTGCTCCTCCACGGTTCCCCAGGTAACACAATCTGCCCTCCTTGTATCTGCAAAGAGGAGTAAAGGAGGATGGAGCATAGTGAAGTCTCCGCAGCCAAACTGTGTTGCACTCCCTGTGCTTCGTTGCTCATAAGCCGCACTGTGGCCGTACACTGGCAGATATACGGTAAGATGCTCCGTTCTCAGCCAGCAAATGTGGCCAATCACTCCTTTCAAATGAACTTTGCTTGGTCTTTGCTCATTATAAACTCATTATAATGTCAAAATGCACCTCCATCCCCAAAGTTACCCACCTCCACGGTACGACCACTCCTCACTGAGCATGCACCCTAGATTTTCGATTGACTGTACTTTTAAATAAAAGCAGAAAACTTTTTCACCAATAAATAACAAAATGAAGTATAAGTACAGTCACTCAAGCTCCACCTGAATGTAAAGAAAAGTATAAGAGGTGTAATAAGGAGGAAAAGGAGCGGAGGAAAAAAACATCCAAACTGTTGGGTCAGTCAACAGGCTGATCCCCCTTTCCTTCCCTCGCGTTGGGATGCCACCTGAGGAGACACAGAACTGAGAGCCCTCTCCCATCTTCTGGAGTGAGTGATGATTGCACATTTGTACATCAGAGCTCGCTAATACACCATGCTGTAGTTGAGTATTTCCTATACTGATATCTAAAACCTGTTTTGTACATGTTGCATTTGAATAAATCAAGCTATTTGTGAACTCGACTACTTGTTTGGGGGAGCAATCGGACCTACAGTTGACAGAATGTTCATGAATCCAATACTGCCAGAGTCAAGCTTATAGATGATCACACTATTTGGGAACTCGATTCGCTCCTAGGAAGGTGATTGGACCTGCAATCCGCATCCATAGTGTTTCTGAATGCAATATTGATTTGATATATCCTCCTCTGCCACCACCACTACAGCTTTCAAACTGCAACATGTCACATCTTCCTCCTCCACCTCTTCTTTATCCTAAGCCTCCTCAGGCTTTTCTTGCAGAGAGAAAAGCTCCTACAGGAGAACACAAAGCCCGCTGATGCTGAAGCCTGTGCAAAAGAGCCTCAGTGGAAGGTTCTGTCTCAGTAGAAAGGGGAAAATGTTAAAAAAAAAAAAAAAAACATTATCTGAATGCTATGCAAACTACTAACACATCACTGTAAAGAGGGTTTTACACCACTTCCACCTCCTCTACCGCCTTCTACTCCAACTTCTCTCTCCTCCCTCTCAGCTTCCTCCTCGTCCTCATCTTCTTCCACCTCCTCCTCTTTTGCCACCTCCTGCACCTCTTATACCTCTTCTTCATCCTAAGCCTCCTCATCCTTTCATTTGTGCCAAAATGCCTCCTACAGCATGCTCAAGTCTATTCCTACACTCTTCTTATATTCACCACGGATCTTCCAACAACTACGGAGCCTTCCTTGCACTCCTCAAGGACCATTTACCTCCTTTGCACATACCACAGCACAGGGCTCCTCCACTTTCTCACCATGGTTTGCTCACTAAAACATAAAGTACACATTGTTAAACAATGACGTCTTGCAAAGGCATCCCCATAACTACACATTTTTTTTCCATAAATCTTCCTATAGTTAGCAATATTGGCCAAAATACCCAACTTCCACATATCCTTAAGGGCACTGTCTTTATTAGAACTACTAAAAATAATGTGAGTTCATTAAAAACACCATTAACCAGCTCAACTTCCTTCAAAATATTCCCTGGAAAAGAGGCAATGTTAACTAAATAGTATTAGAATGCCACGCAAATTACTAACCAATCATTGCAAAGTGTGATTTACTCCCCTATGCCTTCTCCTCTGCCTCCTCTGCCTCCTCAGCCTCTTCCACCTTCTCTTCTTCATACTCTGCCTCCTGTTCCTCCTCCTCTCTTTCCTCTTGCTCCTCCTTCTCCTCATCCTCCAACTCCTTAAGGCATTTGTTTCAGGGAGAGAGGATCCTACAGTCAAGACAAAGCTTGCTGCTGCTCAAGTCATTTCAGCTATTGAAATGCTCAGACTTTAGTTCCTCAAACTACAGAGCCTTCCTTCCAGTCTTGAAGGACAATTTAGCTTCTTTAGATTTACCAGAACACAGGTCTCCTCTACTTTCTTTCCCTGGCACTCTCTCTAAATCAGAAAGTTCCATAGTCTTTAACAAGGACATCATACAAATCCTACCCCATATCTACACAATTTTGGCAGAAGTCTTCATAGACTTTGCAAACTTGGCAGGAAAAAACAGCTTCCAAGTATGCTTAAGGGCAATGTCTTCATTATACAAACCAAAAATCATGCACATTGGTCAAAAAGAGAGTGACCCAGCTCAATATCTCTCAAATGTGTCTATGAAAAAGATTAAATGTTAACTAAACAGTATTAGAATGCGACGCAGACTACTAACAAATCACTTTAAAGTACATATTAGACCTCTATGCCTCCTGCTCATCCTCTTCCGCTCCTCCACCTCTGCTATTTTTTGATATCATGGGAGGATTCCTACAACAGAAAGTTGGCATTTTTAAGCAGGAACGTGCTGCAAATGCTAGGCCATTACAATCTTCTTTTTACATAGATTTTTTAAATTGCAAAATTAAAGTTAAGAGCCTGTCAGCAATCCACTAATCCACCAACTCGAGAGGATGTTCCGTCTCGGTATCCTGCTCCAAGTATTACCTCGTGAATAACTATCCGTACTTTGCATCTCTGTTTCACTTGAATAAATGCTTGACGTGGCCACCTCGTTTTCTATCATTTTTGCAAAATCCTGAGCCCATCTGCCACATAACTGGTGACGAGGATCAGATTCAGCAACTGAAACAGTGGAACTCACTAGTGGAGTGCATAGCTAGGTGATGTCATGCCACTGGATAGGAATTGTGTTTGGGCTGTTTGTGGTCTTTACTGTGTGTGATATGCAGTGGTTCTTTTTCAGGAGTGTTGCAGATAGCACTGGTGACTGCAGGGAGGCTGCATCTCCGAGGGAGCAGCTTGAATGGGGTCCAGAACACAGAATACTCTGTGGGACCAATGGGAAACCTGCACTCGGGTATCTCCAGAACCATGGATTCAGAAGGACCGCATTTTGGTGTTACAGTATTGGAGTTGGTTTGCAGAGACTGACCATACTAAGAACTCGATTCGACTGGAACATACATTGTCAACTCAGAATGAAAACCAAAGATCCATGAATGCTTAACTGATTATCCTTCATTGTAGCAAATTCATGTGCATTGGTCAAAAAGACTTTAACTGTCTTTAAGGATGTATTTGGGAAGCTGTTGCATAGTTAGGAAAATCTGGAGGGAGTGCTTCAGTTGTGGGAAAACAACCAGTACCTGGGCTCGTGTAGTTCCGAAATAAATGAGTAATTGTCTCCCCTGAGTGTGTTAGTGTTGGCTCTGTGCACATCAGGCAACACATCTGCCTTTCTGCATGCCGGAGGAACAAGGAATTTGGCCTTTTGCCACATGACAAGACCCTTCCCTAAATTTCTCAGCACCTCATACAGCCGTAACCTGAATCCTCACGCCAATAGCCCTTCAAAACACACAAATCCACCACAGGAAGAAGCCCAAAGCCCTAAACACAAATACACCAACAAAAGCACACCAAAGCAAAAATGGAAGCGTCTCTTCACCACGCCACCTCCTGAGTCCTTTCCTCTCAGCATTAAGCAGAGCATCTAGCCTCATTCTCCACTCTCCATCCCAGCACTCTCGCTGCAGCGTCAGCCTGCCAGGGCTACCAGTTCCTAGGGCCAATCCCGCCACGCTCTGGCAAGGATCTCACTGCGGCAAGGCACACCCTTGGCACAAGGGACAGGCTCTTACAGCACACACAGGCCATCCAGGCCTCCCCTACAAGACGGAGATCAGCTCTTCCACAGCAAGAGGCTGCTTCTTTCCCCAGGGCAGGGGCAACCCGCGGCAACATACACTGCGCATCACCTCATACTGAACATCACCTACACGAGCGTTATGATGACACAATACCCGGATGTGCCACCCCACTGGCTGGGGGAGCTGTGTAGGCCTCAGCAGAGCGAGTGGGAGGCAACCACTTGCCCCATTGTTAGGCCAAGGTAGTCCCTACTCCTGCCACAACCAGAGCCAGCCAGGTGTATATTGACTACTCTCTTTGCAGTTAAAGACCATAATGAAAACATCTTAGGCTTTGATGTTTTAAATGGACGAACCTGGCATCTATCAGATGGCAGTGTGTGGTCGTTTGGATCAAACATTTACCCTAACCGAGGTAGAAATTGGGAGGCTACAGTGCGTGCACTTCGCACAGCCCTTGCACTCCCTGATTCAAAAACTACTAATGTACCGCAACACCCAATTTCTGCTGCGGCACGGAATGGCATTTCTGAAGTCATAGCTAACTTGCAGAAATAGTAGATTATCTCCAGAACTCACTCCCCATATAACTTGCTTGTCTCACCAGTTTGGAGACCAGATGGGAGGTAGCAACCGACCATTGATTATAGGCACCTGAATACTAATACTGCCCCTTTAACAGCTGCTGTACCAAATACTGGAAACTTAACAGCTACCTTGCAGGCAGCTGCACATCCACAGATGGCAACACTAGATGTAAAGGACAGGTTTTTCATGATTCTCTTACAAGAGAAGGATAGGTTGATATTTGCTTTCACATGGCATTGTATACAATACACGTTCAATCAACTCCCACAAGGGTATAAATATTCACCTACTATTGCACATGCTTTGCAGACAGTCTCACTTCCTCAGGATGTGAAATAGTACCAATACATAGATGACATCCTAATGGGGATTGATTCTCCCCAAAAGGTTGGGAAAGCAGCCACAGCAGTATGGAAAGTCTTTCTTGAAGCTGATACAGAAGTACCACCTGAAAAATGACAAGGACCAAGCAAAGATGTAAAGTTCTTAGGTACTTGGTGAACAGCTGGCAGTGCAGTGATTCCTCCAGATAGCTTAAGAAAAATTGAAGTGTTGCAAATGCCGCAAACAAGGAAGGAATTCAAATCTTGTATTGATACCTGCAGGATATCAATACATCCTCACAGGAATGGAAGTTGTTTCCGGGTTGCTTATGGCAACTAAGTGCAGGAAAGCCAATGGGCGGAGTACAGTGCAAGGACTGTTGTCTTGGTTCTCACATCTACCTTTTCCTGATATTATCCAAAGTGATAATGGCTCACATTTCTCCTGTAAAGAAGTGCAAGATTGGGCACAGCAAGAAGGAATTCAGTATGTATTCTGCCCCCCATATTATCCCCAATCAAATGGCATGGTAGAAAAAACTAATGGCTTGTTGAAAAAGAGCCTCAACCCACACAAGGCTCAATGGGATATCCGACTCCCCACAGTGCTCCAACAATTAAATAATCATTATGGGCCTACTGGAAGCCCTGTAAGCAGAGTATTCTTTGTGAAAACGGAGCTTAGTGCTCAACCTACAGGTAAAAGAGAATGTCCAACAACATTACAGCCAGCACAGCCTGTGGTGATCAATTCACCATCCATTGGTACTGTGCCTATGACTCTAAACAAACCTCAGGCCCACCTCCCTGAGAAGCTACTGAGAGCAGTGGTGCAAAACACAGAATTAGTGCAAAATACAGAATTAGTGCACGATGGATTTTGCCTTCTTTTTAAAATGGGATAACCTGTTCAGCCTCACCCCATCAAAACAAGTTTCTGTTTTCTCTTGCAGCAGCAGCGTGCAGGATGGCAGATGGAAATGCTGTATTCATGTTGCTATTCCAAACACTGGGAATACTACTGATCTGCGATTGAAGAACTCCAGAGAGGCGATGGTCACAAACCCATGTTAAGTATACTAGAGGTATGGGAATTAATTCTAATTCCTGCCCCCATCAGAATGAACCTTACATTGGTGAAAAAAAATCTACTACACCACGATGGCTTACATCAAGTACAGAAACACATTCTAGACAGAGGACAAAGGACCCTAATTACCTTTCATCATGATACAGAAGAAATACACTGTGTTCTAGAGTGAAAAGAGATGGAGAACACCATTGGTGGGAAACCCTTCTTGGATGGTCACCAACAGCAACAGGAATTTTTAATCTCATGCTTCACCCAGTTCTGATTTTACTAGCTTTAGTGTTATTAGGTCTAGTACTTATAATTGTATTGTATATAAAGGTCTGGTACATGACAAAACAAATAACCGAAATTCAACCTGCCAAAATGTATAAATTAGTACATAATAGCAATACTTTATGCTAAATATGTTCACTTGCTATGGACCTGTAAGTCCAAAAAGGATCAATACACTATTTATGGCACAGAGGCAAGAGGTGACCGTACCACCACTCTGTGATGACAAGATGAAATGATCATAGTCACAGGGTGGAGTGTGATGGATGTGCTCCTTCCCCAATTCAACTTGACTCCTCACACATTGCCCTATTCAGATGTTATCTACCACATTATCTGATCCTGGTAGTTGCTTCCCTGATTTCTTCCCCCACTCGGACATTAACCATCAATAACAGTCCTGATGGTCGTATACTGATGGGGAGATAAGGCTAATTGTGAGTACACCAGTCAACAGTCATTTCTGAATTGAAAGAATAATTATAAGTCAATCATCCCATAAATATGGGGACAGCCTGAGAGCCCACTGAGCTCTCCTTGCATTGCAGTGGGCAGCACACCAGAATGTCCCCTTGAGCAGGGATGCCTCTCAAGGATACTCTTCAGGGTTGAGAGATCCTTCCCACTACAGATTCCTGGTAAGTGACTATAGCGCGCTTCTCTTTATTTTGAACTTGTAAACTTTACTTGGTAACTGTGCACAAATCCTTTAGTCATAAACTGTTGACCAGGTCTGGGAGTAGGATCGGATCCAGCCGCACCCAGACTCCTCTCAGAAGAATTTCAGAAAGCAAGGGGGCCCAGTCTGAACCTCGTGACCCAACAGGAGGGTGTCCTTGGTAATTCTGTGTGTATCTCGAACTTCCACGCAGTATCTAATAAGGGACCTTCCACAGAGTGTCGTGAAACCATTGTCATTATCAATAAAACCTATTACTATTTCTTTCCCATGAGTGAAGTGCTTGTGTCACTCACCTCCACCACTCGTTCCATGACAAGGCCCCCCGGCCCAGTACGCACGCAGGCCCTGGGAAGCCGCAGGAAAGCCCATAGGGCCTCTCTGGCCCAGCGTGCTCAGAGGCACTTGAAGGCCTCACAGGAGCGCACAGTTGCCCCCTAGAGCAGTGCGCACGGAGGCCTCAGGAGTCTGCACGGAAGCCCATAGGGGCCCCTAGCCCAGTGTGCACAGAGGCCCTGGCAGGACACACAAAAGCCCATAAGGCCTGTCCTGGATGTACTTTTCTTAACTATTTTTCAGCAGCAGCCTGGGGAGTCTTTTTGGAGACCTTAGCCTGAGATGCACGTACCAGATTACTTTCCATCTTAAGAGAGGAGCTGAATTTAATGAGTCCTTTAACAACAGATCCTCAAGTACAGTATTATCTTACCCAGCTAACTTCTGCATGGGAGGGGGCAGGAAGTGTTATTTTAGCTTCAGCATTATATCAATGGTTATGAACCTCTGTAGTAGGTGCCTACCTGTACAGCCCCCTTACGGGTGTCCCATTGACCTTTATATTGATGATATGTTAATAATGAGACCTTCTAAAGGACGAGTATGTAAATGCTTATCATTGCTACTGCAGACCTACCAGGAACTGGGTGGGCTGTAAATCCCCAAGAAGGTATGGGGGCTGGACAGCAGTGTGCAATTCATATGGATAGTCTGTAGGAGGCAGACAAAAGCTATCCCTGAAAAAGAATGTAGTATTATTCAACAGCACCCTGTTCCCGCTGCTTATAAGATGGCTATAAGCCTTTGGGGGACTTTTGGGGCAAGGTGGTGGTGGTCCAACACTTTGCAATATTCATTCCATATGAAGGATAACCTTCCAAGATGGAGTTAACAGTTATGGGGGATGTGCTGTCTCTGGGGTAGTTGCAGCAATGTGCCCACACAAGCTGGGAACCTGTAGGTTTTTGGTCACATTCCCTGCAAGGGGGAATCGTAACAAATTATGCATCTCTAGAAAAAGAGCTTTTGGCAGTGCTGCGAGCTTTGAAGGGTACCAAACAAGTTACAGGACATGTAACTTTCTCACTGTAAAAACCTCCATTCAAGCATGGGTGACGGATAATACAATCAGGGCCTGTGTGGGGGTGGCCCAAGCTGCAGCTCAGTGGCAATGGAAACACTATTTACAAGGCAATGGGAGAGAGAAAGAAAGGACATCAGCACCCTGCATGCAACCTTGTTAGGAAGAGTATGTTTTGGGAGAGTCAAGTCAATGGATTGAATTAAAGGCCACAGCTACATCTTTTTATGAGGGAAATGTCTGCTACCTCTACACTCATAGCTGGGTAGCTTACAACGGTCTGCGAGGCTGGTTACCAACACTGGCCACCTCCCAATAGAAGATCAATGATAAGGAACCTTGGGGAGCCCCTTGCAGGAAAGGATGTGCGACACTGTGCCGACTAAAGCTGTGTCTGTGCAACATGTGAACACCTATCAAAAACAGCAGATCCTCAAACACAGCATAATAGAGCAGTCAATCAGATGGCAGCTTCTTAAGAGTTAAAGCAAGCTTGGCAAGCTCATGAGCAATTGGGGCATCACGGCATCACAGCTCAGGCTTGGCTTCTATCTCAAGGCCATCCCATGTTAGTGCTACATTGGTTGAAGACAGCATGTGTTAACATGCTAACTTTATGTATGCATATCTAGCTTCCATGTGAATCAATTCTCTGCTCGTCAGGGCTTACAGCAACTCTGCTTTCTATATTGTAGGAGGACAATAAGGGGACGATGTCTTAACTATGGGTTACACAGCTCCACTCACAGTATTTCAGTTACACTTCTCTAAAATTCTTGTATATATATATATGTATATATTTCTGTTACTCCCAAGAATTGATATGATTTGGGTATTGTTTCCCAAATTATGAGACCTTGGACTTATTCTTTTCATATTGTTAGTGGATCTAAAGCATATATCTGCTTTTGCTTTGTTAACACAGAAAGTAACCAATACGCAGCTAATTTGTAATGGCACTGTGAATATTACTTATATGCCTGCTTACTGTTAGTACAAAACCCAATTTAGTGCTTCCCCAACCCAACCCCATGGCATTCCTCACCATGGACCAACGCTCAGCAGTGTAGCCTTGAGATACGAAATGAAATGTGCAACCTCATAGCTGCGTGTAGGTGACAAGGCCTGCGCAGATCTGTAGACAAAGCAGAACTGAGCAGTAAACAGCCTAAAGTAACCTAGATCTGTTTAAGCTTCATTAACATAGTACAAAAGCACATTTATGAATCTAACAATAAGACTATTAGTGCCTCGCTGTGCCTGAAACATGGGAATCTATGTAACGCGCATGCTCACATAGATAAGAATATATATAAGTAAACTAACCAATCCTGCACTAACATGTAGAAATTTGCATAATGCCTTGGGGTAGGCTTGCTTTGTGAAGGCTGGCCAAGCATCTGGCTCTGCACTGAATTAAATGAAGACCTTGGTGTGGATACCAACCCAGTGTGTTTATGGGCTTGGTGCACCTGGCACGCTCCTTCAATGGGGTAACACATCTGTCCCTGCTGTGGGTCCAAACAGTGCCACCACCATATCCTTACTATTGCTACAGTGAAAGCAATTGGATTTGAAAATTCCTTATTCCTAATAAACTAAAACTTTGAAAGAAAACAAGAACTGAATACATGCATCACTCATGAATAACCATCACCACTCTGTCCGAATTGAATCTTCATAAGAAAAAGGATATGTCTCCTTTGACTTGCAAAATAAAATTTTGAATTTCACATTTTAGACTTTTTTTTTCTACTAGGATCACAAAATCATCACCTACTTGTTTTCACTTGAATTCCTGAAATGATGCAAGCTTGTTTGTTTCACCTATGGGAAGATTTTCATTGGCAGCCTTAAAAGAAAGCAGCTTTCTGGGAGAAAAAAAAAAAAAGAAAAGAAAAAAAAAAAGTGTTTCTCAACATCTCAATTGTACAGGAAAGCTTGTGAAGCCAATTTTTTGGCAACCCCAAAAATCTCTAAAACAGACGGTAAATGCATCAACATATTTTACCAAGTAGGTAAATAATTGTGTCTGTACCTTTATATGCACACAGGCTGCTTGGAAGGGCTTCAGCCGTGATTTCGGGTGCTCTGAGTTCGCAATCCCATCCTGCTAACAGCATGATTGGCAACCCGAGAGGGCTGCCAAGGCAGAAAAGGCAGAAAACTGGCTGCTTTAAATGCTCATTGTGCAGTGCACCTCATTTTGACCCAGTTTGTGCACGTGTGTGTGTATACATAAATATATATATATGTAATAAAAAACAGATGTGGGGATTTCTGTGCCTCAGGAGCCTAGAAGGTCGCGCTCAAACAGCCAAGGAAGCAGGGGCGGGTGTTTCCACGGGAGCCACAGGAAGTGGCAGTGCGCTCGGCAGCATGGGTCCTGGACGGGCTCCCCCGCGCTCCTCTCGACACCGGCACTGAGCAGCCCGGAGCGCTCGATCGGTGAGCGGGAATGCGGGTGCAGAGCCCGCAGTTCCCGGCTGCAAAGGGTGGGAGGGGGAATCCCGCTCGTGCTGCTCCAGCTGGGAACAGGCAGGGGCGGCAGAATGGCGGTTCCGCCCTCCCGGCACCTCCGGAAGGGGGTGAAGCCAGGCGCTGCCTCCGGCGCTTTGTGCTGCTGCGCCGCGCCGGCCCCATCCCTCCCTCTCCAGCCCCTTCCCCACGAGGAGGGCAGGAGTGGGCGCGGTCTGCGTAACCCTGGCTTGAAACAGGAGTGGATCAGTGGGGGAAGAAGGCAGAACGCGAGCTGGGGTGCGTAACGCCGTCTCGAGGCAGAGAAGAGCTTGGGAGCAAGCCTTGTCCCAGCGCCTTGCTCGGGGCAGCCGTTGCAGGGGCTTCCGGAGACAACACAGCAGCAGAGCAGCCACCCAGAGTGCTTCAAGGATTCAGCTAGCAAAACAGTCTTTTTTTTTTTTTTTTTTTGAGGCAAATGGGTGAATGGGAAATGGTCACCTGGAGTCACAAACTTCCTTTTAGTGTGAAGGGTCAAAGCAGGGAGATTTGTTAAGTCTGCTCATTGCTCTGGCTTTTTTTCCCAGGGCGCTAAACATAGGAATTATGAATGACTGGCAAAGGAAAAGCCCGCTAGACTGGCAGGGTTACATGGATAAACAAGTGAAAGTTGCGGCAGCCGAGAAACATGAATATGAAGGTTGGGTCCTAACAGTTGACCCAGTTTCTGCTAAGTAAGTACCAAGCTTTTGTTTCCATAAAACTAAGAGAAAACTTTACTTTTTTTTTTTTTTTTTTTTTTTTT
>VWPW01031474.1:0-36919 GCA_013389825.1 Crypturellus undulatus | reverse complement strand
TTTTTTTTTTTTTTTTTCCCTCCACAAAAAGAGGATCCCAAGCCTAAGGCAAACTTGCTTGGAATAAAATTGCGCACAGAGGGTCTGTGCTGTTATTATTTTATTCATTCATTTATTTTTAATTAAGAAAAAGGGATATTGCAAGCGATGAGGCCAGTTCACCTAAAGCCAAATAGAATTTGAGGAGAGCAGGTAGTACTTATGAGGAGTTTTGCTCTGGACTCATGCTGGCTTTACTTAAGAACTTATTCAGAAGGCAATAATTATTTTAAAATAATATTATTTTAGTTATGATCAACAGCTAAATATTCATAATTAATGATTAAAAGTCCCTAATGCTATATTGTTGCTCTTCAGTGCTCAAGTGTCCAACATATGAAGATGCTGTTGGTTTTGAAATTTGGAAGACATAAGAATCTTTTGCAAAGATGTCCCCAAATATTTGGATTCCTAGCACCACCTCCTTCCCCCTGCCCCCAAATCATGCTTTGAGCGTTGAATGGGTGTGATGGTTTTCAAGCAAATTGCTGAGAACTCAATATTGCCTACAAATGTGGGCTACACTGAGCATTTACCTCTAAACGTCTTGGCCTGTGTTTCTCCATCTCCAGTTAATGATATTCAGTAAAACGTCCCTCTTTTCTTGGCAGTATCGTCCTGGCAAGTTTTTTGGAGAGCGAAAAGATATTAATTTCGGTCGTCTCGGGCCACGCTGTCGAGGACGTCCAAATACTTAAAGAAGCAGATGAGGAAATGAAGCAGCGGCTTTCTCTCATATTCGCCCCCGAGGAGAGCAACGCTTACAGCCCAGAGGAGCTGGAGGAGAGGAAGAGCGGCTTGAAGACGTGGCTGGAAGCAAACCACATCCCCGTGACAGAGCAGGGCGCCGCCGGGGAGACGCTCTGCGTGGCGGGCGCGCTGACCATCGACCCGCCGTACGGCCCCGAGGAGTGTAGCAGCTCCAATGAGATCATCCTCTGTCGCGTTCAAAGCTTGATACAGGGCTATCTCGAAAAGCAGTCGTGATGTCCACAGCGCTTCTATATAGGCATTTGTATTTAGTGCTTCTTTAAGAGCTACACTACGTGCAAAACTGCCGGGTTTAGGGTTTGGGTGTTTGTGTCGTTTGACTGTTAAATACTGAGAAAAGGATGAAACTGGCAGCATAAAATAAAAGCAGAGGAGCATTTTGCATGCACTGCTTTTCATTATTAAAAGTGTTGGATATCTAAACAGATATATGAGCACGTATTGTGGCAGTATATCCAGAGCTCAAATAAGAGAAATTTAAGCTATTTTCCTCTACGTTTAATTTTATGTTGTTTTCTACTGGAGTAGGCACATTTCAATGAACTGTATGTCATTTTTTTTGACAGAATAGTTGGAATAATAATAATAAAAAGACGTTTTAAGTTTCTTTGCGATCCTTGGGACCTCCCAAACCAGACGCGAAATTTGTCTTTTTTTTTTCTTCACAGTGGTTCTCCTCTTTTAAAACATTCACCGCGGTGCAAGGCCAGGTTTTGTAACGTTATTAGTAGGGCCAAGGGTTTGAAAACAAACAAAACTCAGCACTTTCTCACTCCACTTGCCGTTTTAGACCAACGGGGCTGGAAGGCCTTTGTTCCTTGCGGAGGAACGGCCGGGAACAGGGTGTTCGCGAAGCGAGCGCTCTCACAGCAGCGCGGCGGCGACGCAGCTCCCCGCCAACGGCCGCGGGCAACGGCGCCAACGGCCCCGCTGCTCTCGCGAGAGCGGGCGCGTTGCTAGGCGACGCGCGCCCCGCCCCGGCGTGCGGCCGTTGGGGCGCGCAGCCGCGGCCGCCTCTATATAAGGGGGCGGCGCGCGCGCTCTGGCCCGCAGCTGGGAAGATGTCGCGTTACGGGCGCTACGGTATGCGGTCGGCGGGGCGGCCCGGCGCGGAACCGAGCGGGGGAAGGGTGGTGGTGCCGCCGCAGTGTGCGCGTGTAGCGGCGGGGAGGGGGTCTTGGAGCTGAGGCGCGCGGCGGTGCGAAGGGACGGCCGTTGTGGCGGGCAGCGGCCGTGGGAGAAGATGGCGGCGGGAAGGAGGTGGAGAAGGTGGAAACGGCGGCCGCTGCCGCCTCCGAGGGAGCGGGAGGGATCGCGGCTGCCGATGCGGGGCAAGATGGGAGCGGGGCGGAGGGTTACGGAGGTGCAGCGGGGAGGCCAAGCGCGGCGGGGGGGGGGGCGCCCAAAAAGGGGGGGGGTGTAAAGGGTGGCGGGGGCGGGGGGGGGGAGGGGCGGCGGCTGGGCCAGGCCGCGCGCCGGCGCCTCGTGCGTGGGGCCGCGCGTGCGCGCTGGGGCGTGGCGCTGAGGCGATCTCGCCCCCGGCAGAGACCAAGGTCTACGTGGGGAACCTGGGCACGGGCGCCGGCAAGGGCGAGCTGGAGAGAGCCTTCAGCTACTATGGGCCGCTGCGCACCGTGTGGATCGCGAGGAACCCGCCGGGGTTCGCCTTCGTGGAGTTCGAGGACCCGAGGGATGCCGAGGATGCAGTGCTTGGACTCGATGGAAAGTATGTGCATACTTAAACCCCCCTTCTCCTTGCCCCCCAACTGCCAGACTCTGACTCCTTGTCTACAACAAGGAAGCACAGAAGTGTTTGAAGCACAGAAATGAAGAGTACTTTTGCAACTAATACATATTGTGTCTTTCAGGATAATATGTGGCTCCAGGGTTAGAGTGGAAGTGTCAACAGGGATGCCTCGTCGCTCCCGCTATGACAGGCCTCCAGCACGGCGCCCCTTTGATCCCAATGACAGATGCTATGAGTGTGGCGAGAAAGGCCACTATGCTTATGATTGCCATCGCTATAGTCGCCGAAGGAGGAGCAGGTACGTGTGGGGCTAGAGCGACTGGTTGTTTCGCCAGTTAGCTCTTGTGTAGCTCTTGTTAGTAAAGAAGAGAATGTTACGCCAGTTTTAACTCTAAATGTTGTAAATCAACAGGTGTATATCGCAATTTTTTGCTAATACATATCAAATGTTAATATCTTAATAATCAACCTGGTCAAAACCTTTCAGGTTTCTTCGTTTGAGTCAGTCGCCTTGATTCAGAATGTCACGAGCCTTAAGATTTCATGCTGAGGCGCCTTGCAAATCCGACACTTAAGATCCTTCTAGACCTTGAGGTGATCAGCATAAGAGGCCAGATCCCCTCGAGCCATCTACACGTAGCTTCACCTTATTCTTTAAGGGCAGAAAATTTGAGACGGTGATCGCCATAACAGTAAATTTGGCTTTCAATTGGGGCCCCCTCCGGTTTAGAAAGAGGAACACCAGATTGACCACATTCCCACCTAGAAAAATCTTCTTGCGTCAATCAAGCCTCACCCTGGCTCATTGGGCTGTCAGTTTGATCGTCGTTAGATTGAAGAGAACACCTAGATGCAGCGATCGGCTATAGATACTTCTAGACCGTCTAGATCTGCTAGACCTTGGGCCAAAGAGGGTCGACCTGCAAACTTGCAAGGTTTATTTTAAATACACATTACAGTGTTTTCTATTCTAATGTAATTCTGCAATGTAATACAGCTTTTAACATTTTTCTAGGTAGTAAAAATGCTCAAGACAAGTAGGCCCAGGCATTTTTCCAACTGACAGATACTAGTTTTTTTTTTGTTTGTTTGTTTGTTTTCTCTTGTCTGAAAGTTTTGACTTCAGCAGAGGTTCACATGCAGAGATTGCCGTGACTGTTTCCTGATACCTGTTTTCTCTAACCTAAAACTAGGTCCCGGTCTCGATCCCGTTCGAGGTCCAGAGGAAGAAGGTATTCTCGGTCACGCAGCCGCAGTCGTGGTAGGAGGTATGCTTTGGGTTTGTGGGTTGTTTTATTTTAGTTTTTACTTTTTTTCTTCTCACAGTATTCTGTACCAAAGATACTTTGTAATAAATTTGGGTTTCCTTCTTTGTTTTGTAGATCAAGATCAGCTTCTTATCGCAGGTCCAGGTCCATCTCTCCTCGTAGGTATAGGTCGTTTTCACCTCGCAGATCACGATCTGGTTCTTTAAGGAGATCAAGGTAAGTATTACCTGTCAGATTGTAAGTCTGTAACAATTATGAAGGACGCAATAACACTTAAGTCTGTATGTCGTGTTCTTTCTGTCCACAGAAAGCTTTATGGAAGTTACATATCTGAAAGCTTATGTGAATTTATTTTTCTCTAGCTAGTTTGTGCTTAGAAGTCTAGACTAGCTGTTCTTGAGCTTTTTGGCACTGTATCATTATAGTGCTAAGCCTTATCTATGGTTAAGAACTGTTATTTTAGTTGTAAGCATGCAGGTAGTAATTGTATATTTTTAAACGGGGCAAAAGTATTTCTTGCACATACACTTTTACAGAGCAAGTCTATTACAATATTCTAATAATCCAAGAGGGTTACTTATGTAAAATGGATAGTTGGTATTGACTTTAGAGAGTTGTATTGCAGGATGTCAGCTGTATGAATTGTGTGATAGCTGAGTTTTTGCTGCTCCTTCTAGGTCTAGGTCCAGATCACGCTCGAGGTCCCGATCTGTTGTCTGGCCCCGAAGCAGGTAAGATACTTTCTTTGATTAAGACCAGAAATGGTATCTCTCCAAACCCCAGGAAATTCAGATTCAGAGTTGTTAAGAGTTTTGCAGCATAGCAATACTTACTGCAATAACTTGTGCTTTTTTTGGTCTGCCTTTGTGGTGCGCTTCCTTTAATAAACAGTTGTCTTAGTCTGTGGCTAGGTGTCTGTCTGTGTATATATGTAGTTTTAGCCTTAAGCAAAATGCGATTTACAGAAGGATAAGAGATAAAAGTTCTGTGGAGAGGAGCTGTAGAAACTGATTATGCTTAGAGAATGCTCTAGCTCATGTTCTGTGGGAAGTTAGCTAAATCACATAACGGTGCTTAGTGTTGTCTTGTGAATTCTACACACTGAGCAGTGGTGGTAAGGTTACAACTAGTGCATGAGTTCTTGCTTTACAGGTAAGCAAGTTCTGACAGTTTTGGGAACTCGATAGAATTTTTTTAACTGTCATGTTGCATGGGGTAAGTCACGTAGTTTAGGAATTCTAGACACTAGAACAAAGAGGAAAACTGCGAGTCCTGGTGTTTTGAGGGGCTGTTCTGACATGTCCTATTTTTTTTGGACCTAGATGTTTCTTGTGGCCTCTGTCTGGCAGGCTGAAATAGAAGATGAGAAATTGGGAATAAATGCTCTTGTACTGTCCTCTGTGATGAGCCTTCTCCTGAAAGAAGGGTGTAAAGAGTAGGATAAAAATACTCTAGACCTGATAGCTGACAAATTGGAAGAAATTTTCTTCTGTATTTGCACAGGGGAAGAGAAGAGGCTAGCTCTTAATGGTCTGTATACTACTGGCTGACCTGATGTGGATGAGATGATTATTTTATTAATACTGTCATGATTGACTACAGTGTTGTAATATAGATAATCCAAGCTCAATTTGCATGCTGTCAGTTTGGAAAAATCTGAATACTACTAGTGTTCCTCAGTGATTTTTAATTTTGATACGGATGTGAAAATTTCTGAGGAATATTGACTTAAGTTTGCAGTTTCAGTGTTCAGAAATCGCTAGCTAAGGACTGGAATTGCAAAATTCTGTGGAAAAACTTGTTACTTCTGTATTAGCCAGTGTTGCTCCTGTGGCAATACAGCAAAACATCAGTGTACAGTTATGGTGTTGCTTCTAGAACTGTTCTGTAGTCCTTGCTTTGTTGCTTGCCTCTGGGAATGAGTGCTGATCAACAGTTCTCATAGTAAGATGATGCTTTTGTGTACTGTCTTAAATTTAGTATTTCTAAACAAAGAAAGCCATGCTATGACATTATGAAGTTCAGGGTAGACTTAGGCAGTTCTATTCTGTATAACTTTGATGCAGTAACAAGATTTCTGGTTATGGTGAAAAGTTTCAGGGTGATTTTCAGGGAAGTGTTGCAGGTGATGAGCCAGCATGCGGACTGAGAAGCTTTAGCAGTAATGGAATATTAATCTTAACTTGCTTTAACAATGTCCGTACAGGAATAGAATAAAAGGTATTATGCTCTTCTGGCCAGTTCTGTTGAGCTAATGTGGATACAAGGTTTGCTGAATTCTGAGGCTGTGGAAGGGGACAAATGCTAAGTGACCAAACCTAAAATATTTTAGTCGGCAGGGCAACATGGTGAATATGCAAGAAAGTCTTAGTGTAGCTTCTGAGCTGTGAAATGAACTGTGGCAATGCATTATGAAGTCCTTTTAGTATTTCTAGATTCTAGGATCTAGATTCACAGCATTTAACTTCTGTTAGATGTTTTCATTGGGATGCTTGAGCCTCAATACTACAATAAAACTGGCACTGAGAACTTTGAACTAAAGGATGCATCAGTTGTTCAGCACTTAAGTCTGTGCTTAAAGACTTGCGTGTCTTAAAGTAGTGCTACTGAAAGGTTTTCCAGATAACACTTGAAACAGTAGTTTCATATTTTTGGGTTACTTGAAAAAAAATCCTGGAACCTAGAACTTTTGTGAAAGTGGTAGCCAAAGTGTTTTTGAGGGAGCTGGTTGAGCCTGTAGCATCTTCTGGGAAGTGGGGTCTTTAGAGCTGAAGGAACTGTCTGCAAAATCCTGAGAAAAGCCTGCAGTGCTGTAATCTTCCTCTATGTGATGCTATGTAATGTAAATTTGCTGTTGCTGATTTGGCTAACTTGCGTTATATGTGCATGCTACTTGCTGCTTTGCTGAGCTTTATTTTTCTCCTGTTGTAGGTCTGGGTCCCATGGTAGATCTAAATCTGGCTTACCTGCTAAAAGGTGAGCGTGGTTATAACAAGCACTCAGTTTTGTTTTGTGGGTTTTTTTTTTGTTTGTCTGTGGGATCCTCCCACTCGCATCACACAGTGCAGAATTTCCTTGGGCCAATATTTCAGCTGCACTTGGAAGAGCTTTTTTGCGTGTGTGGCATTTTTTATCGATGGTGTTTTTTACTGTTGTTTGTTTTATTTTTCCTATTTTTAATGCAAGGTGAGCTGCTCTTTTTGTGGTATGGTGGACTGTTCTTCTCAACAGCACTGGATATCTACCATGTTTTGTTTCACCCATGACTAATCACAAGTGTTTGCTGGACTTGGGACACACCTCTTCCCTACCCATGCTCTTAACTGTCTGTAGTTCTTGACTCTTTTTCTCATTGCATATACTGCTCCTGCTTTGGAGGATGATTCTTTAGCTGCTTTGAAGCTGTGCATTGCCCTCTCCTGAGGGTTGCAGGGTTCAGCAGTATTCTTGTTCAACTGCAGCCCTTTCCTTAAAGTGACAAAATTAGGAATACTTGCTTTCTGCAATCTTAGGAATGATACTTTTATTGTTTTTTGTTTGTTTGTTTGTTTGTTT
Source organism: Crypturellus undulatus (assembly GCA_013389825.1). Classification (NCBI taxonomy): domain Eukaryota; kingdom Metazoa; phylum Chordata; class Aves; order Tinamiformes; family Tinamidae; genus Crypturellus; species Crypturellus undulatus. Next base: position 29,539 of record VWPW01031474.1, on the reverse strand, counting down.
GTTTGTTTTTCCCAGCATCAAGCTCTTTACTGTTTTGAAAGGGTCAGGAGTGGTGACTGAGTGCATAGATTTTTTTTTTTTTTTTTTTTTTTAATGCATATCATATATATAGAAGTAGTTACCTAAAACATATTGATTGAAACTTCTTTATTTTCAGTCGCTCAAAGTCCAGATCACCATCTCCAAAGAGAAGGTAGGAACATCTTTTAAAATTGAATTGTGCTGTTTGACATAAGCATTAGCAGCTGCAGTGGTTGCTACTGGAACTAACTTGCAAGGATACAAGCTAAAAACTTGCTTTTACTGTTGTAGTTTAAGTGTAAAATTTTAGGGGATGTTGGAGAGCTGGTAGTCAGCACTTCATGAATAATAATAATTTTTTTTATAGAGGAGTGTGGCAACCATATGTCCACTTTACTATTGTTACTAAAGTCTTGTAAAGTTCATTACTTGCTGTAAGGAACATTTGTTACTAAAGTCTTGTAAAGTTCATTACTTGCTGTAAGGAACATTTCAGAGGACAGCAGAAAATGAAGGCAAATGGGAATGTACATGCTGCAAATTGCACAATGAAATTTAGAGTTTGAGGAAGAAGTAGGTAATGGAAGAAATAAAATGGCTCTAAGTACAGCTGGAAAGGGAGTGTTGAAGTGTTAAGCAAAATGTAAACCATGTGGCAAAACTAAATCTTGCTGGTGTAATCCTTAAAACTGGCTTTTACTCTGTTGCACAGCTGCCAAGTCCTCCTATGCAACCTAAAATAAAAAGTAACTTTCCTTTGTGTAATCTGAGAGATATGTGCTGCTATTCCTGTATTTTGACATGAATTTGCTCCAAAGTGGAAACAACTAAATTACAACTTCATCTGGCAGCACAAGCAACCCTCTGACAGCTGCAGAGCAGACTCCTTTTTTTTTTTTTTTTTCTCCCCTGAGCATGCTAACTGTCCTGCTAAGTCTTGTACTAAGATTACTTTTGGCTCTTTTGTGTTTAAAACAGTTGCTGCTTAAATGCTGTAAGGGTAATGGGTACAAATTGAAACACAGGAATTTTCATCTCCATATGAGGATGAACTTACTGTCTGCTAGGGTGACAGAGCACTAGAACAGGCTGCCTGTAAGAGCAGTTGTGGAGTCTCCTCCTTTGGAGATGCTCAAAACCAGGGGATATGACCCTGTGTAACATGCTCTAGGTGTCCCTGCTTGAGCATGGGATTGGACTAGATGATCTCTAGAGGTCCCTTCAAACATCAGCCATTCTGTAATACTTCAGTGCTTCTTTCCAGTACTGATAGAATTCAAATGAAAATCATGTGCAAGTGTGGAAAGCGGGGGGGGAAAAAATCATGTGCCTTTCACACCAGGCACAGTGGTGGCACCAGTTCTCTGCACTGGTTGCTTAACAGTGATGAAGCACTTGGGCTAGGTTAAGGAAACTTGGGCTAGAATAGATGTTTCTGTTGCTTTTGTTATGGGATTTAATTTTTCTTCCTCTCTTTCCTTTTCAGTCATTCACCATCAGGAAGCCCTTGAAAGGAGTGCATGTCCTGAGAGAATGGATTCAAATTAAAAAAGTTAAAGTTTAAAAAGAATTTATTTTGTTTACATTATTATAAGGGATTTTGTGGTGTCTTTATAAATGTAAGGGCTTAGTCCTAGAAGGCTATTTCTATCAACTAACAATTGGCATGACTCTGGATCTTTTAAGTCTTATTAGTAGACTAACGCAAAATTCTTGTGTTAACGTTCTGTGATCTGAAAATGTTGGGCTTTTTTATTGGCACATTGAAATAAACTGTATTTCTAACGAAGAACTAGTTTGTGATAACACTACTCTTTCTGTTGATATGTACCTAAAGCAGCTCACGTGCCACGAAGTGGAGAAACAGGAATCCAAATAAAACAATTGGAGCCTAGTGCAGCAGCTGCTCATGGATCCTTTGCACTTATTCGCATTACAGGACTTGCATTTCTTTATCCATACCACTGATTAGAGTGAAGTGCAGCCAAAAGCAGTGATCAGTTTTATTGTTCATTCTTGAACAATACATTGTGTGTGGTTTTTTTAGGTGCTTGTACACTTAAGGTTTGACTTCTAGAACTGTTTTTAGAGGGCATTAACAAAAAGAATGGCAGAAAGTTAGGTGTGTGATTTCTGGGGTTACCTTCCCATTGATTGAAGAACCAGTGAGCTTCAACTGAAAGTGTCTGAAGTACTTTGAGGATATAAACTGTTATTTTTAGCACTTTTGTCCTGATTATCCAAAGTGTTAGTGTTGCTTCTTTTTTATGATGCTAATGCTAGCTTGGCAGTCCTGCTGTGAAAGCTAATACCTTCAGCTTTTTTTTTTTTTTTTTAAAGGAAATTCAGCCTTTTCTTGCATGGTGAAAGGTAAAGTCACAACTTGTAAATCACCTTTAATCACAGTACAGATTAGGAAAACAAAAGAGTTGCTCTTGTTATCCTGTTTTATTGACCTAAGTCATATTTTCTCCTTGAACAGTAAGCTGTAACCATGTGACTTTATGCAATCTTGAACAATCATTTTGACTAGCTGGACTTTTCTATGCAGTCTCACCATGAATAGGTTACTGAAGGATTCAGTACCAGTATGATGAAGTAATAGTTACACTTGCTAGCTTGATTTGCAATGCACTGAAGATGACTGGAGTCTTTAAGTTACTTAAAGGATCAAATTTACAAGTGCTATTTGTTTAAGTTTGGAGTTGTAGACAGCAGCTTGTCAGCTACAGCACCATAGGAATAGTGATTTTTCTTAATTTGACATGTTTGGAGGTTTAAAAGAAACTGGCAAATAATGCATCTGAAATACTACCTGCTTGGTAAAAGTACCCAAAATAGAGGGTGTATTTATTAGGGCTATGCCTGGAGGGCCAACCCCTAGTTTTCAGATAACAGCAAATTAGGTCTATTACCAAAGTGGTCTGTGTATTACAGGTGTTCAAACCTTTCCCCAGTTCATCATAGGCTTAGGCCAATCTTAAGGTTACCTGGCACTTTACTAGCTTTGTTGTCCCTCCTTTCTTCCCTGTAGTGGTATATCTTAGCATGTGGTGCTCAGCAGAATAAATGATTTCTGTTGCTAACACTACTGCCCAGAGCCAGAACCAACAATATTATTAATAATTTAGCAGAAATCTCCAAAGCTATCCACCATTCTTGTAGTTACTGGCTCTCTACTTGGCAGTTTACACTATAAATGGTCAAAGTGCCCTATGCAGCAGCATTTTGAAGCCTGAGAGTTGGTTTGTTTGTTTGGGATTTTTTTTTCCTTTCTGTACAGGTATGGCAAGCTGATGCCATACTAACCTGCAACCTAAAACTTTTAATGCAACAAACATTTTTCAATTGTAGAGACCTGGGAAGCAGGCCCTGCAGCTGCATGCGCTAGGGCCAGGTGTGGGAGGAAAGCTGATGGCAGGCATAGCTAGAAGGAAAAGCCATTTTACTCATTTTTCAGGCTTGGGAGAGGGAGGCAGCTTTTCCTCTGCTGTTGGGAGAAATAACCTCTCTCCAGCTTTTATCCATCTACTCTAGATCTATATAAATTGTTAAAAGTGTAAACTGAGAACACAACATGATATAAATGAATCACTGCTTCCTCGAGACATGGCTTGAGGCAGTGCCTAATCTATATGAAATAAATCATTCTGTAGAGGCTGTGACACAGGGTTTGCAGGCTGTCCTGCAGCTGTGTGGCAGATGCCGGGTAGAGGAGGTAAAGAAATCCAAGAACATGCAGCCTAACACTTGAGAATAGATAGACCAGAATGCCTGGAAGCCAGCCTTGCTTTCAGAGGAAGATGGAGCACAACTGCATTGTGTCCTTCTTCCACTGCCTTAGATGCTTCTAATTCTAACCTGTTACCTGATCTGCTTCTTCTGGTCTTCACCCTTACCTTCACTTCAGGGTGTCCTGAATAAGAGAAAATATTTGAGCACTGAGCAGGTGCTGTGTAAAGCCTGTTAGAGTTGAGCACTATGTTGCAGCTACAACTCAGCATTCCCTCATGTTGTCCTCTTGTACAACAGGATGGCAGCTTTGAAAACAGGGGAAACAAACTTCCTTTTACCAAACAATGTGTCTCTGTCTCCACAGACTACCTGAAAGCAAGGACTGAGTATTTGCTTATTGTGAGAGTACCTGCTAGGGCACTTGGTCTAGCAAAGTGTCACTTACTTAGGGCCACAGGCTTGATGTTTGTCTGAAAACACACAGAACAGGCCTCATATGCTCTTAACATTCCCCTAATAGAACCAGGCCTCAACCATTCTCTGCGAGCACCCAGTAGTCAGCTCCTATAAAACTATGGCAGATTGCAACTATTTGTAGATGATGCAATTGCTATTTTAAACAAACTTTAACAAATATGGGAAAGGTTTAGCCTGCTGCAGTTCAACATACCTGTAAAGTCCATGCTTTTGTGCCCATACTTCAGTTTCAGTGCTCTTCATTTCCCTTTTTCTTTCGTGGGCAAGGGAGCAGTAATGTGAAATGGTTTCTATAAACACCTGAGCATGCTTTTGAAAACACAAACTAGTCACACACCAAAAAAAAAAAAAAAAATCTGTCTCTGCCTGCTCTTTGCACTTTTGCTTGGCAACTATTTCCAGGCAGGTTTGATGGTAGAAATGCTTCTATTTATTTACTGTATTTTTTTTTTTACTACTATTTCAGATGACAGTAGTCAAAACTTATTTCACTTAAGCGACTTGCTATTATTACAAGCAGACCAGCTCTTCATTATGCAAGGTAGAAGGGAAGAATAGTAATATTACTGCAGCATTCTCCCCATACTCTCATCTGTTCCTCAGAGCAGGAATTTAGATTAGGAAAAAAGAAAAAAAAAAAAACCTCCATTTTATAAACCTTAACTTCCTTTCAGTTGTATGGGGTGGCAGGAAGACCATTGCCCTTTTAAAGAGTTTAGCAGTAATAGTCTATCCAAGAATTCATTTTTATTAGGGACTGCTACAGCAGTCCTTCGCCGCTGTTTTGGTCTTTGCACAGTTCAGGGAGCCTGGAAAGCAGGTCTTCAAGAGGAAACGCTCATCCTCTCCTGCAGTTTTACAGCTTAAATGGAAACCCTCTGTGCTGATCCAACCAATATCACTTAAACTGTCTGACCGAAGCTTTCAGTGTCTTCTTGCTATACAAGGTTTTGTAACTCCACTCTAGAACACCTTGAAAAGGCTCACACCTTTTTAAAGGCTTTTGATCCTAAAGCAAGTCGATTTCCCACTCAGCCAACACAGACTATGTCAGTGAAGTCTCAGACAAAGAGCTAGAGTGAGTTTAGACCAATTTAGGAACAGCTTACAACATGCTGTCTCCAGCCATTATTACTACAAGTCACAGCTAAGTAGCAGGTATTTTTTGAGACCAGAAAGTACATTGTCAGCATATTAACTTCTCCATCAAACATTTCATTTTCTTGCTTGGAGGTTGCTATTCCTGCTGTGAGATTTTTCCATTTCCCCCTTTCTCAATTATTTAGAATACCTTCTTTTCAAACAGTAAGCTCTGCAAATAGTGTAAGATGTAAATAATAATAATAAAAAAAAAATAGTACAGTTGCCAACTTGGACTTCCAGAGATCAGCATCAAATTGTGATTATACAAAGACACTCATGTTACTTGGTCTGTTCTTGGGCAGTAGCAAATAGCATCTTCATAGAAAGGTGCTCCCATGTTACTGTGTGGTCACAAGTTTTACGATCATGCCAATGATCCGTGATCCACGGGGGCACATGCATAAGTCCATGCTGGGATTCTTGATTTTGTCCTGTAGCAGCTGGTCTAGTTCACAACGTAGCTCTTTCACCAGCTCAGCCACCTAACACACACAAGAAAGAAGAGTCTCACCTCCTTCCTTCCGAACGCGAGTACAGACCCAAACCACGCCCAGTATTACCACTTCATTACCTGGTGTGAGGCAGCCGCAAATCGTATCCAGCCGTCATCAAGGGAAATGACAAATTCTCCCTTCTGCAGCTGCGTGTGAACCTGCCCGCCTCCGAGGAGGACCAGCGGGTACACTGACACCATGCTGCAGTCCCGAATGAACACGCGACTCGTCTTGATCTTCTCGTGATACACCAGGTAGGGACTCTCAAAGTGCCTCGTCTGGAAGAGAGATGCCAGAGGGCTGCAGTTAGCTACAAAGGATGCGGATAGCTGTACCACTGCCCCCGTGAAACACACCCCATCGCCTTGCTCAGGCGCACATGGGCCCTTGCCACCTCCTCTCAGGGTGCATTTTATTGTTGAGCACTTGCCTGACTAACAAGACTCCCTTCACCCCATCCTCTCTGCCAGTTACCCCTTGCTCCTGCCTCCGGGATAGTAAGCATGTGAGAGAGGGACTGCATTAATGAAGTTGTCTCCAGGCCACTAGTTCTCTATTTCATGCTATAGGGATTTGGCATGTGCAGCAGGGCTTGTTATGCTCTTATAGAATAACAGTGATGAACAGACCAAGAGGCTAGAGTTAATGATAGCTGTTTTTTTTTTTTTTAAGCAAGTAATTGACATCCTGGAAAAGTAATATGGAGACAGCCTCCACTAGGCAAGTGTTAGCATGTACCACGGTAGGAAGAGAAGGCCTAACATCTAAAAACTAGCTATCAAGCTTATCAATAATGAACTCTATTGAGGTCACAGGAAGAAGAAACAAAGCCATGAGTAGCCATGGATTATTTACCAGTAAGTAGTATTTCATCTGAAGAGACCAAAGTGTCGTGGGGCTCAAGATATCTGCTCCCCGCTACGTGAAGGGATAGATGAAGGCTACCCACCCTGCAAGCAATCTCAATGTGATGGAAAGGCTGGGGCATATTTTAATTGCAATATTTTTGTGTGTAAGATGGCAGCAGCTGCGCTAAGAAACACAGACTGGGACGTTACTGCCTCTACTAATTCTGTGCCATAAGCTGGACTTCTCACACACTCACCATTACTTACAATCTGGACAGCAGCACTGTTCAACCAAGAAGCTGCTTTACTTACTTAACATCAGCAGGGACTCTCACTGTAATCCCACTGCTTAAGCAGAGGTAACTCCTGTTACAAAAAACAGTGCACTTTAGGGAAGGAAAATAAAAAAAAGATTCTGACCTGGTAATTTACAGAGGAAGGGTGAATGTGAACATAACCATCATTTTTGGTAACAAACTTCACCTCTTCTGCTTTTGGTTGCATTTTAACTGCTCCTGCACTAGTCTTCTGGTATTTGCCCTCTGGCATTTTCACCTATATAATAAGATAAATGCAATTATGAATTCACTGTACTAGAAAGCTGAAATCACCTTTTTTTTTTTTTTAAAACACTTAAGTTTTTGTTCTATTTGTTGCTAGCCTGTGTGTGGCACTAAAAGCAAACACACAGGAATGACAACAATATCATACAAAACACACGAGTTTAGCTGCCCAGTCCTAACACTGTAAGCAGAAAGTTTTGCCAGGTCAAAGAATAAAAACCCAGCTCAGGATCAAAAAGGGAAAAAAAATCTGCCACAATCAGGCTAGATTCAAAGTCAAAGGTATCAATGTGCTATGCAAGAGAAGAGAAAAATGAAAAAGCATTTTTTACCTGAACAACATTGGGATACAGTGCAGCACACAACATAGCTGAGATCAGCTTGATGTTCTCTGCATTTGAATTTGCCTGTGAAATCAATGCATATATTAAATATTCTAGAGGTAAACTAAAAGGCAAAGCTCTGTTTCTGAAAATGACTTAATGGCTGAACACCCTTCTCCATTTTAGCTTTCAGGCTGGAGCAAACTGGCCACCAATTAGGTTGCTGCAGTTAGTGCCTAAACTAAGGGCTCTCTAGTGTTTGGTCGCAAAGCGGCTTGCCCCTCAGGGCAAAACAAAACAAAAACACAGAGCATGGCCCAAGTCTGCACAGAGAGACTGCCAAAACCCCTATCACCCGCCACGCAGCACTGCGAGATCTGTGGCACTGTAGGTGCTACTTTCTGAGGACTTTTAGACAACACTGCAGTATTTCCTTGTTCTATAATGCAGCTCTGTTCCCAAAATAAGGTCCACACAAATACCAAGATTCAGCACAGGACACGAGTTCATGACTACAGTAAAGGCATAAAGCGGAAACTGCATATCCTGCTCTATAGAATCAAGGGCACAAGAGCCTCAGCCTTAAGTCTCTCAAGCCGCATTGCAACGTCCAGGGCAGAAAACAAACCAAATAGGAGGTCCTAATGTGAGACAACGAGGCCAGGCTGTGGTTGGAAGCCCACCAGGTTAGAGAAAGCAGCTAACACTCAAGCCAAGTCAAAATCTGCAACATCTGTTCAGAGCACCAAAACGTAGCAAATTACCTCTTCTCCTGTGGCATCCAACACACCATCTCCGCCTTGGCAACACTTCCTCTCCATGTCCCTGGCTCTTAATCCTTCCTTCACAAATCCAATATCAGAAAGCAGTTCTGTGAACTGTCTTTTCAGGCTCGCAATTTCCTACAAACAGAAAAAGAGCTGCCACAGATGCCAAACCAAGAGAGAAGAGTCTTAACAGGTTGCTCATTTTAGACACAAGGACTCTGCCTTATTATCTCAACCCAGCGCAGTGCAAGCCCACAAAATGACTTACTTGAAGAACTCTTCCTGATAAAAAATTTTCCCTGCAGTAGGTGTAGCTTGCCTGAGAGCCCTCTTTGGTACTTAAACACCATCCCTAATTAATAAGAAAGGAAAAAAAAAAAATCAAGGAAATAAACAAAGCCTTTCATAAAATATAACAGCTCAGATTTCAGCACAAACCTCTGAGAGGCTGATTTTTAGCTCACCTTATAGGCCTGAAGAAGAGCCAGATAGTCACTTTTTCCTACTGCAAACTCCAACTTCTTTTTGTTTGCTTCTTCCCTTTTATCCCATGGTGACACCTAGATAGGAAGCAAGAGAGTAAGGCTCTTTCCTCTCACCTCAGGCAACCCATCCCAACCCATCCCACGGTGCACAGTCTCTGGTAGTGGGTCAGCAGCTCACAGCTCAGTCTGCCCATTCTCACCACAGGTAACAGAGAGGAAGGCGGCCCTCCAAAATGCCCAGTCTGCAGCAAACCACCCAGGCCCTGTTTCCTACAGTGAGAGATCCAGAGATGAATTCGTAAACTCTGAGAAAATGCCTCCTTTAGGGCAGGCCTCTCTACAGCTGCCCAAGTTCAAGATTTGTGAAAAACAGCATTCAGAGAGCTTAACAAGTCAATCAGCTCAACTAAGAAGGCACAAAATGTAGAAGAGCAGGCCAAGTCCAGAAACTGATGTGGGTCTGAGAGGGAGAAGGTGACAACAACTCAGGACAGCAAGGAAGCCAGACTTAAATCAAGCTACTCTATAACATCCCATAGTGACTTAGAACTCTTGAAGTTACAAGGCTGCAGAAAATGCCCAGCAGATACATGGGGTAAAAAAAATGCAGTTTAATAACCAGAACGATCTCCTTCCACCTCTTTTGCAACTATCCCCAATGTAAACTATCTGTAGCAATCAAAATTTTGCTGGCAAGAATGTCTAGTTTTCCATACATGGGCACAGAAATTTCACAAAAGTGTAAACACCAGTAAGTATTGCAGATGATCCAAAAAGCCAAAGTGAAAGTGAACACACGGAGATCAAAACCAAACTGTATATTCTTCATAGTTACCACAGTCCCACAATTATTCCTAACTGCATCTGGAATAACATCAAATGGTCAAAAAGTGGACAAAAGATGAAAAATACTGATTAGCAATTCTGACCTCAAACTTGGACAAGCTTCTTAACTAAAAGTTAGAACTAAAAATAACATCCACATTATCCCTACCATTCACCCACAATATAAATAACATTGTTATCAATGCTGGCATGGTTTTGGGTATCTGTTTATACCTGGACATTTCTGTGCCGCACCCTTCCCAAGGGCTGCGGAAACACTTAAACAGTCTAGGCTAAAAAGGAGAAGCACAACAGGCAAGGATAGTACGCTGCCAACGAGGGCAGCATTCCCTGCTGAACGCAAACACAGTGCAGCGTGAGCTACAGGTCAGAATACTCACGAAGGGCGACTTGAAGGCCAGGCTGGCTGCTATAGTCAGGGCAGGATCCAGGCAGCGGAATATGGTGCCAAACAGCATGAGTTTGCCAATCCTGACATCGACAGGCAGAGAAGCCAAGTGATATCCCAAGGGCGTGAGCTTTTCATCCGACGTTAACGCTCCCAAGTCTTGTAACCGCAGCTTCGACGCCTGCAAAGACTCGGCTCTTGGGGGCTCAATTAATCGTGATAGGACAGAATGAAGACTCTGTGCAGAAAACATCTCCAGAATCTTAATTCTTGAGGGGGTGAAAAAAATAAAGCTCAATACACTGGTCAACACAACAAACTTCTATCAAAAAGCCAGAAAGTACAATCCTAAGAGCATGCTCTCTAAAAGGGCCTGTATGGCATAATTCAAGCCAGGAAGCAATGTGAAACAAGCAGAGGGAGTTTTTATCTCATCCAACTTCACAAAGTCAATAAAAACAGATGCCCATTTAACACCATGATTTTTTACTGATGTCTTTACCATAATAAATTGTGTTGCTGTTTTTTTAAATTCCCTTCTGTATGAAGGGGTACACGGAGCGAGGCGGGGACAGAAGGTCTCTTTATTTAATCTTGACATGATGGAGGTGCTTGATCCAATTTGTGGTTCCCATTAGAAGGGGTATGGGACATAGTGGCAAGCTGATAGCAAGATCAAAGCAACCGTAAAACACGGGATCAAACGTGGGCTTTTCATGATTTTAGAAAATTCACAAGAAAAGCCAAAGTCTTGGTAAAGGCACTGCAGATTATTCCCCGTGTTAGAAAGAGGACATTCTGACACTCTTTTAAGGCAAAAGACAGCTCACCTCAGACACAGCTGCTCCAGGGGCACTCTCTGTATTTCTGGTAACTGTTCTTTTATTAGGTGATGGTTATAGTGATGACTACTGAAAAGATGAAAGCAGACCCCTGAAGCCACACGGCCAGCCCGCCCTTTCCTTTGCAAAGCATTGGCCCTGGACACGAACGTGTCTTCCAAACTTTCCATTCCTTTCCTTGGGTCGTATCTGCAGGGAAGCAAGAACAGGCTCGTGTCCACCAGTGCAGTGAACACACTGCAGCCCAAGCAGACAGATGCTGCCCCAACTGGACACAATTACCCATCATGGGTTTTGGGAACTGGTCCAGGCAGGCTTCCCCTCGCTTCACAGTAGCTTTCAGATCAAGCTCTTCCACTTTTTTCCCAGCTCTTTGGAAAATGGAACTTTGCAGCTCAAATCAGAGTAGTTCCCAAACTAAAAAAGCCCCAAGGAATAATACCAGTACCTTTTCTCTTTCATTTTCCCAGAATCAATCACATAGACCACATCATCAATGGTGACAGATGTTTCAGCAATGTTCGTAGAGATGATGATCTTGATAACTCCTGCAGGAGGCTTGAGGAACACGGACTGCTGTTCTTCACTAGACAGGGAGGAATGAAGTGGATAAACCACACACCTGGAGGGGAAATAAGACAGTGTGCTGAGCATCATCCGCCTGTTCCCTCCAATAAGTCTGTCTGCATGCACTCTTGCCCAAGTACTAGACACTGCATATTCAAAGGAATTTTAAACAGCAAACCTTTGTGCTCTGTTTGATGTAAGACATGTTCTAGGGGAAGTTTATGGAAGGGATATGTCTCAGAATCAGAATGTACTAGAATTCTGTCTCTGAAGAAGAATCCAGAGGATTCAACTCATTATGCTAAACTAGAAGGAATCACTCCAGCCAACCATGCCAAGGGCATCCATGTAAGTAATGTTTAGTTAAGGAGATACATTTATGTCTCTGTGCAACTATCTGAATTTTGCTGAATGTAAAGGCTACAACAACCACTAAACATGTCTCTGCAGAGCTTCTGGAACAACAGGGGCCGAGGTGAAGTTTTCCATAGTCCACCGGATCATGCACCGCAGAGTGGAGAATACTGGAGTTTTTGAAAATTTCACCTAAATCAGTTACAACTTTTGACACTTTTCACTATTCTAGGCTGAGAAAAAATATACAAAGCAATCCAATAAAACAGCAGGAGAACAAGATTTACCCTGAAGTTAAGTTCTTCCTCGCAAAAGCTGTCTCATACATTCAATAACCTTAAATTGTCTCTAAATGAAAACAGACGATGTGCAGAAAACTACTCTTAATTTAGGGTAAAGACTTTAGGGTAAAGACCATTTTGAAGATTTTCTGCTTTACCTATTACTGTGCCTATTATTGAAAAGAGCATTAGACTGGAGCTGCTCATAAAGCATCTTGATTTCTGCTAGTCCAGGCAAAAATACCAACACAGCACCTAAACAACAGGGATAAAAAAAAAGTTTTAAAAAAAATCACTGAGTAGAAAAACGGATAATACCTAGCATGATATTTGATTAGTGTGCAGAAGGTCCTTGTCTGCACAGAAGAACTGTAACAGGCTGTAACAATCCCTCACCAAATACTTTCCAGAGAGGTAAATAATTCTCTTGTCTTCCTCATCTCATGCAAGCCAGAGGCTTTGTCATTCAGATAGAACCTTACTTCTTTCCAGTAGTAGTTAACTATGGAAACCTAGCACTCAAAACTTTAGTTTGGTGGTATTTGCTTAAGCCCACAACCTCCACGAATCTACTTCTGCTCATCTTTCAAAGCCAGTGGAAGTTACCTGGGGGGTATGAATGTCTGCCTGTGAGTATCCACTCCAGCAAGGCTTCAATTAACTCCAGATTAACTTTATCCAAGTCCATGACAGACATTGTTTTCAGCACTGTCTTGTTAACTCCTAGGAGCAAAATAAATCAAATAAATCCATCTCCTGTAGAAAAGTTTGTGCTGCATACACTGAGCCACAGTCTGGGTACTCAGGCAACTTGGTCCAAACAGTCCCAAAAGCAGCTCAGTGCATCTCTTCCCTCATTCCTTTCTTTTCCCCCACTCCAACTCTCCCTTCCTTGTCATGCCTTACCAGTGCTCAGGCCTACCCAGTACATAGTCCACACCAAGACTTGTCTCCTAGCAGAATGACATTCACTAAGACTTGTGTTAAGAGAGCATATAAAGAGCAGACACATGGATCTCCTGATCTTTGAAATACATTTTCCTTTGGCTATTTCAGCAGTACCGTGAAAGGACCATCACGAAATGATATTAGCACCTTCACAAGTCACCTTCAGAAACTAAGGTACTTACCTCCTAGCTGGCATATGAGGCTTTTTAGCAATTTTAGCAATAGCAAAATTCACTTTTTAGCAACAGCAAATTTCTCCAAGTGGAGAGCTTACCATGAGGGCATGCAGGAAAGAACTCTCCTGGGTAGGAGAGTCCCAAAATCCCCAGGGAGGACTTTCACGTTGACAGAGCGAGTAGTTAATGGAAAGCTCTGCCTATCTTACTAAGCTGCTCACAAAATGACCAGATTTCTCACTGAAAAGCTTGTGATGCTGAAAAGACCTCCCTGACATGGCCAGATGGGCATTGTGCTTTATTCAAAGCAGCCCTGACAAGGCATCTGAAACAGGATGGAAATAGATAAAAACTGAGAACTGTCCTTCCTCAGATGCTAAAAGCTGTTTGCAGACAAAATATTTGTTGCGGTTTAAGAGAACTGAATTACTTGTTTCTTTTTTTTTCCTTTTTTTTTTCTCTTTTGAATTTGGCAGGTTTCTGATCTCATCTAGAAAAGTAGTGACCTGTTTAACCTAACAACTATAAAACTCTGAATGATGTATATGTATTAAATATACGTTATATGCTACCACACCGTGCTGACTGGCAGATGTAATACGGCAGTTTACTAGTTTTAAAAAAGGGCTTACCTTTGTATCTTGCCAGGAGCTGTTTTAGAGTTAATTTTTGGTCTGGGTCTGAATCCCTGATGGCTGTATCAGCTTCTCCCAGGATGCCAGCACGTCTCAGATCCTCCTCTACTTCCTCAAATGCAGTTCTTTTATGTCTTCCATTCTGTTTGTTTTCTTGCTTTGTCTTGCGCCTATAGGGACTGCTGTCCTCTATAACATACCTGAAGGGCAGGAGAGCATTCAGTGGTGTGAAAGGTACTGGTCTCTTCCTAATAATGAGCTATAGAGATGGCACATCAAAAGTATTTATGCTAAGTACCTCTGACACTCATATCATGAGGCTTGCAAAACCACAGAGTAAAGAGATTGTGAATTTTACTTTGTTCTTATTTCACTTCATGCAGTTGCTCTACCCCTCCACTCCAAGACAGGCAAAGCAATATTTCTGAAATGAACTCATTTTCACAAGGGGAAAATTAGGACAAAGCAGTTTCTTCACTCCCAGGGGCAGCTCTAACCTTGGGGTAAGGTAGTTTCAGGATAGTCTGAGGCTCAAGCCTTGTCACCCACAGTGCAACTCACTAAAAGAAAACCACAGGTGCTGAAATTCAGAGCCAACCCTGGTGCAAGGAGAGATGTCCTGCCTTGCTGAGACATTAGTCTTAGTGAGAAAGACCAGCACTGCTGGCTTGATCCTAACAGTTCAATGGACAGTCAAGAGTAGCTGTCTGTAAGTAATTTACAGTGGCTGATGAGTTTACTATCTGGAATATCTGCTCTGGCACTCCAGTAACTATAACTGATTACAGGGATCTCACTTTTTACTGGAAGGTAGGGCTTACACAAAAGCAAATTTTTGGTATCCTGCATTTTCCCCCTTCCATGCTGAAATCTGTCCTCACATTTCTTTCCTAATGTCTAACCAACCCTTAAACAAGTGCTGAGGAGGGAAGTTTGTCAACACACAGGCACCAACAAACCTTTTATGGCAAAGCTTGCCTTTTCTCAAGTAATTATGCAGTATTTAATGAAGAAAAAGCTTGTTTGGGACTGGAACCCTAGACCCCGCTGCAGTATGCTTTAGAGTCAGTGCTTTAAGAGAACTCTAAGACTGCGAGGTTGGGGTGAGGGGGTGGAATTTGAGAGGATTTCACTTTTGAAGTGCAAGTCTCGACGTCAGCTGTGCAACTTTGAACACCAAATACATCTGAGCATAAATGCATCTTTCCTACCTTGNAACTCTAAGACTGCGAGGTTGGGGTGAGGGAGTGGAATTTGAGAGGATTTCACTTTTGAAGTGCAAATCTCAAAGTGAGCTGTGCAACTTTGAACATCTGAGCATAAAGGCATCTTCCCTACCTTGTCATTGCAATCACATCTTCCAGGAAATACTGATCCACGGGAAATGTTCGGCCTAGAGAGGAACGGGAGAATAATAAATGGACATGCCACACAACATGCAAGAAGACAAGGGGTGGTATTATTCCATACAGTGGTTCCTCAACTTTAATTCTAACTCATCTCTGTGACCTAAATAGGAACGTGTGACTAAGATATATACTGCAGTCTTCCGCACAACTGCTGTCTAGGAAAGCAGAGGTTGTTTTCCTAGCACAGTTTTCTTGCACTCCCTGCAGAGCAAGGCTGATGTGCTTTTGGGAACACATCATTCAGCATAACTGCTTCTATGATGCTCTCTGTAGTACCAGAACAATTTAAAAGGCACATCTGCCTCAACATATATGCTGCAACTAGATCCTCTCACTGCTCCTTGTTCACAAGAATGGAGGAGAGTTTTTGGTTGCGATGAAACTGTGTCATATTTTTCTTTCCATTTGGGCTTTTGGGGAAGAAAATTCTGCTGATATAGACAAAACATCAAAAAAAAGGCTCCATTTCCATATCTCCTTTCTAAGGATGCCAAGTAGTCTTACTTTCTAAATAAGACTACTTTCTAACTGGATTCATAGCTCTTGTATAAATCCTCATCTTGCCCCTCGATCAATTAGTCCTTGTTTGTAGCTTTTATTGGAGAGATCTATTCCTCGTTTACTACTGTTAACCTATACAAGAAGAGAGAAAAACTTCATAAACAGCAAAACTAAAACCAAACCTCTAAAAAAAAGGAAAGCAACAGATAATGAAAATTTTTCTTCACCTGGTATGTTAATAATTGGACAGGATTTAAAGTATTGCGAAAAAAGCTCTGCATTCAAGGTAGCACTCATGAGTATAATGCGGAGGTCTGGTCTCTGCAACATGACATCCTTCAAAACCAGCAGCAAGAAGTCACTGAAGAAAACAAGCAAAGGCTTTTAGAATCTCTTCCTTCTCCCCATGCTCTTCATTTTTCTGAATATCACAGCTATACTATTACAAAGTATGAGCTTTGCATAATGGCTGGTAGCTAATAATGCAGTAAATAAATGGGCACCAATCCACTTAATTTTTGGTTCTCCCCTATCTGAGGGTCAGGATTACGTGGCAGTTTTATATAAGCAACAAAAAGCTCCAGCTGCCCTATAAATTAGCTACCATAATATTAAAGACAACATAGGAGCAGCAGATAGCAAATTAACTCAAAGCAACAGATGAATCCTTTTTGCTTCTTCCTCACTGGAAAGAGTAATTCAAACTTACCCATTCTTCCTCATTCACTGTATTTCTCCCACATATTAATAGTTTTGTGTCATGCCTAGAAGACTTGCTTACAGTGATTTTAGACCAGCAGAAAAAGAATCCTCAAGATACAAAAGCCCTTTTATAAGGCCAAAATATAATCCAAGTTGTAGAATAACAGCCCATAGTCAAAACTCCTCAAAATTCACTGTATTTCAGTGTTCTACAAGAAGAACATGCAAGAAAAGGACTTCTGGTATCACTCATTTTATAGATACAGCAATGCACAATGTTGTTTGCCTGGCATCAGCAGGTGAGTGGGGTAGGATAGTATGAGAAATGTGCAGAACTAATAAAATCTAGACTGGAAAAATGAAGTGAGCACTTGTGCTTTGTAGGTGCTCTCCTATGTATCAGGATAAAGAGTTCCCAAAAGGTTACATGAAGAATTAGGGTATTTATTTGATGAGAGCTGAAAAAGGAAAGAATAAAGTGATCAGGACCATGAATAATTGTGGTTAAATGGTTATTTCTTAACCCAGATGCCTCATTTTTAATCTCTTTTCAATGGAACTGCAATGAAGGGAGCACAAAATATTTCAGAGATGTGCTTTCTTTGCAAACGGCTGCAACACAGTTCCCTATTGTCCAGAGACAAGAACCTAAAGCCTGACTCCTTCCATCATCAAACACACATATTTCTGCCATAGAATCATCAAGTTTGACTTCAGTTACTTGCATCTTAGTCACCTCAGTGCTGCTGACGTCCTCTCTTCATTTTGCTGATGGGATAAAGGATTATTTACCTTTCTTCTGTTCTTTCGTGAACTTCATCCACAATTACATGTGTGACTCCCTGCAAAGTCAGATCTCCTTCCAGTCTTCTCAGCAGCACACCAGTAGTACAGTACAACAGTCTGGTAGCTGAGGACTTGAATAGATTGAGTGTTAATACAGTTACTAATACCATAATATCAGCCTATGATATATATTCGTATAAAGTTAACAAAAGCACGATGTATTTGGTTGGACATTGTGCAATTAACATAGTGCAAAGAGTATTTGTTGCTGTAAAACATTCATTCCAGGTGAGTTCCAGGTTTAACAGAAGGGGAACGAACAATTCTTTCTGGAGACAATGCTGAAGATATTTTATTTTCATAATAATCTTGATTAAAACTCTAAGCATCTGTTCCTTACCATGGGGCATAACTATAAGGGATGAACAAAAAATCCAAACTAAGGTTTCTTTTTTCTAAGGAAGAGGCTGGGTGTTAACTCAGTTCTCTGTCCCAGGAATGATTAAGTGAATCTCTTTTTTGAAATACATTTCTTGGAAAAAAAAATCAGCTGGAACACAGACTGAACTTTACTTCCCGTCAGCAGTTTAAATTCAACCCCCTCTCCCTCTGGCTGATTGAAGCTAAACAGTTCAGTCTCCAAGTGGAAACAAATGGAAGTGCCTCATGAAAACTTCCAGAGGACACAAGCGTTACCAACACCCTCAGACCTTCCAATCACTGTCTCAGCAGAGTGAAATAACAGCACAAAACATTACTGCACTCTCATGCTGTAAAGAAGACTGTGCAAGTTGGGAGGAGATAAAATAGAGGGGCAATATGCACTTGCTGATTTCAAAACCCAGTGGATATAGAACAGATTCTGCATGCTAGACATGCTCTAAACTAAACTAAATGAAAAACACACACACCTTTACACTTTCTAGTCGTATCTGATATCCAACAGTGATCCCAATCCTTTCTGTTCTTTCTTTGGCTACACGTTCAGCCACAGAAATGGCAGAGATCCTGCGAGGCTGAGTGCAGATGATGTTTGCAACTCTGTCTGGAGAGCCTTGCAATGAAGCATCCAAAATAAACTGAGGAATCTGAGTGGTTTTCCCACATCTGCATGAGAAAAAAACAGGAATTAGTAAAAACAAAAACAAAAAAAAAAACAAAAAAACAACAGACTTCTATCCATGAAAATTAAGATAATTTGATCCCACTTGAAATTTATTTCATTAGTGCCACACTGCATAAAAATTTGTCCAGAATTGCTGTCACTGGCCATAAACAGACCATGACCCTAAACTTTACAGGACTTGGTTGCGTTTTGCATTCATCTCTGTACAACTTGATGTATAAATTCTACATGGCAAACCACACTCTTACCCTGTCATGCCACTCACAACAAGAACTTGGTGGCTATTCAGCAAATCAAGAATGGTTCCTCTTTCTTGCCACGCAGGGAGCTTCTGTCTTTCCTGCAACATGGACTGGAAGTGCCTAGAAGACTGACACACAAAAATAATTATGAAAAAGTTGGCAGCTGTGGTTAGGCCTGCCCTAAGTTCATCAGTTTCAGATGTTGTGAACAGTTCTTTCTAATTTTCTTCTAAATTCCTGTATAAAGTAATCTAGAGAATGATTTTCTTGCATCAACCCTGTCTATAAAATAGAGCATAAGGATATTGTCTACAAAGACAGCTGAATTTCAAGGGAATCTCAATCTCTGGCCACATTCTGCTAATATATCACTCCTGTATTTAGTTTTCTGCTAAAATTTGACATTTATTTTTAGTCTGAACTCATTCAAGAGTCACAATATCCCTTCAAAATGCCTAATGCATCTCTAATACCTCCATCTGCAGAATTACAGCTGCTGTTATTCTTAAAGGTATTTGATATATCTTTACTTAATGTGATACTGCGATGAAGGCTCCTTGATAAAAACTGCATTTAATTTTGCTTCTAATATTCCAGCAAAGATAAATCTCAGCTTTGCAAGAGACCAGGATTCCCTTTAGGTTGCTCAAAAGCAGTGAGGACACCTGTCCCATGAGCTGGGGCGTTCTGCATTTTGTTTGCAACAAACAAACAAATAAATAAAAGCCTGTTGCATTGCATATTTCATTCTTTACCAGGAGGAAGTGTAAAGCAGTTTGCAGATGATAGAAGCATTGTCTGCTGAACTACTGGAAGACAAGCAGCAGTAAGAACACAAGTGGAGTAGAACAGAGCTGTTTTGACAGTCTGCTGTTTAAATATAATCTTCTCTAAGGCAAGCATGAAAATGCACACTCTTTTCTGTATACCGTACCTTTTTCAAACGAAATTGCTTGCAGATTTTAACATTTTCATTATGCAGAGACTTTGTCTGCATATCATACTTCCTGGAAAGCTTTTTTCTGAGATTTACATAACTCTCATTCTCCACAATAACTTGCTCAGGCTCATCTTCCTCCTCCTCCTCCTCTGCAATCTCCTCTTCCTTCTGAGGCTCTGACACTATAGAGACTTAAGACAGAGAATGCAGTTAGTAACTCATATCACCAAGGAAAAGGACCAGCCTCAGCACTGTATAAAATCAGAAAGGTGCATGGTCCAGGAGTATCTCAATGGAGAACCTTGTTAGATTAGAGCTGGGGACGCACAGGACTGGTTTTGACATGCATTTAGCTCAACACTATCAGGAAACCTCCCCGTCAAACAAACCACCACTTCTACAAATCCACCCTACTCACTACTACCCCTGCAGCAGCTCTGTGCTTTGCAGCACCATCGTTTGGGTGGCCACAGGGTGCAACAGACTAATTAACTCATTTGACTGGAAAACAAAACCAAACAGAAAAAACCTTCATCATTTTTTCCATCTGCTTTAACTTCCCTACCCAATCCACTGCACAAACACTTGAATAGAGCACAAGACTGTGACAGCAGTGCCAGTTTAAACAAATTTAAAATACACCATAACATTTTGTAGGCCACTGTGAAATACTTGTAAACCAAAACTTAAAATGGACCAGGTACTTTGATGCCTACGTCCTGTCAGTTTAAGGGGGATTTATTCACAAAATAAGACAGCCCTCAAGAGTTTTGAGGCTGTATTTATTAAAACAAGAAGACTTCATAACATAAAGAAAATTACTTGAAACCTCTATTCAGTTTCACTTTCTTGAACCAAGCTATCTGTTTATAGAGATGTCTAAAATAACATCAGCTATTCGACTTTATTAAAAATTTAGGTTTCACCATTAGGTGGTGATTCTAAAATGTAATGCATTTATTCTTGAAAATCTTCAATAAAGCTTGCCTTAGGTAAGAGAATTTTGGAAGTGAGAGCTAGGAGGTCATCTATATCACGCAGTTGCTGTCACCCTACTATAAATAACAGGGGGCCTCAACTCTCACAGTGCAAAATCAACCTGATTGCACTTGCACGCAAAAGGGAGATGATACCATGAGAGATGGAAACATGCTAGACCTGCTTAAAAAATGTACTTAACAAAATTAATTTAGGGCGCAGTTTTTTGGTTTTTTTTAAATTTCTTGATGTTTCAGAACTGGTGATTAGCAGAAGGACCAAAGCTTAGAGACAGCCTTCCCCAAACTCTTCCAAACACAGGTGTAGTATTTTGGTGTTTTTAGCAATTGTGTGGAAATAGGTGTCATTCATTCCACAAACCAGAACTCTGTAACTCTGCACTCCCTTAACACAGCTCTTACAAACATAAAACTTCTCTGCTGTCGCACTAGTAAGGAAAGGACTTCCCAAGGCACAGACAGATCAAGGATCTGGCTTGGTGCAGGACCATATCCAACAGAAACGGATTTGGAACACACGCCTGAATTGTGCTCTTTTCCTCCTCTTTTTTTCTAACCTCTTGACTATTCACTGGCCAGAAGTGTTAGAGGAAAATTTGTTGTACCTTCTGGCACCTGATTTGAACCAGACGAACTATCTGTCAGCAGTCTTCCTGAAGGCACTGCCTGCAGGGACACAGGAGGAACACTGTACTTGTGGTGAGTATTTTTAAGCAGCTCGCATATTTCCGATTCATCTTCTAAGGAAGTCAATAATGTGTACACCACTGGTTCGCAGGACTCCGCAGCTACCAAGGCTTTCCCAAAGAGGAATTCAGCAATGTGCAAACGACAGGCAAGAGGTAGATTCTCATTGATGGAATAAAATGCCACAAGAGGTGCTTGGAGTGGATACTTATTGTCCTCAGGAAATCTTATTTCAAGTTCATACATGGGAGAGTCATCGCTGTTAGGTCTGAGATGAGTATCATCCACACAGCTCTTAGCCCCATGATGTGGAGGAGTTTCATGCCTGAATCTGCATTTTGAACCAAACCTACAGTTTCCTTGCATGTAAAATTTACATGTTTCTTGTGAAGTCTGCTTTGTTGAGTCTCTAGTAGAGCTACCCTTTTGTTTAGATTTGTTCAGGTTGTTTGTTAGGTACTCCAGTTCCAAACCAAAAGTCCAAACTCGGTTTTGAATCCTTTCTACAAATTTTTCTCCGTAGATTGACCGGAGCACAAAAGCTTCTTCTTGTCTCTGCTCTAAACATTCTTCTCGACTGGCCTGAACAGCTGCTGCAGAAACCTGCACCTTCTCCCCGTATCTTTCCGCAAAGCACTGCGACAACAAACACTCCAGCGATGCTCCAATATTACCATTGCAGGATCTCAGCACTGTCGTGCATCGTTCCTTGTCAAAACCATACCTGCAACAAAAAAGAGCAAACAGGACAACAGGTGAGAGACAGAGACTTGCCAGAAAAATATAATCATAGATCTGCTTGATTAGGCTTACAGTAAGGACAGTTACATGTTACAATATAACATGAGATACTAATCTACTGCAAGAATGCTAATGTTCATGCTATTTTAAATGGTCACGGCTGGCAGCAAGTTTTGCTTTCTGTGTCAGTCTGTTGTTTAGAAGGTGACAAATTATGTTACATGGCAACTGTCTAACACCTCTGAACACAACAGGATTAGATTTCCAATTACAGCCATATTTTAAATTCATCTAGCTAAAGATTACATTCATAGGAGATACAATACTAATAGTTCTGCACATGCCATTTCCCTGGAGCCAGGAGGAATTCCAGGCACCAAGGGCTCACAGTATTGAACCTAGAGTGATTTATCTCTTTGGGATACAAACTATGCACTGTGAAAAGCATCACCTGGACAGTTTATGCACAGCAAACAGAGACACCTCACTTTCCACAATTTTGTGTTCAGGCAGTTCAGAAGACGACCCTGGAGTTGCATCAGAAACTTCCTGATCTGTAGACCAGCATTGCTCATCATCAAGGTAATCAGGTTCATCATCATCTTCATCAGAACCTGCTACTCTGATTAAAACCCAAGAAGTTATTAAATTTTAAAATAAAACAGAATTATATTGCTGATAGGACAGAAAAAAAGTGCTACTCATGTAAAAGAAGAATTGTATTGCCCCTTTCCCCATGTTAATACTGTACAGGAAACAAAAACAGACTAATAAAAAAGCTGATTTAAGATCAAATTAAAAGTTAAGGGGGAAAAAAATCTGTTTAAATTTCTATATGAGCATACAGTTAGAAGAGCTGGAAATAATGCCTCTGCTTAAACTAACTCTGATTCAGGTGCCAGCTCCTGCCCTTGAAGCTCTCGAAGAAGTTCCTTCACTCTTCTCTGGTTCTCCGATGTCATGTGTATGGTCTGCAGAGGCATTCTGGCTTCTGCTCTTTGTCTTCCTTGCCCTCCTCTTCTGGCAGGGGCACTCAATCTACAAATCAAAATAAAACAAAACTTTCATTTGCATTGACTTTTATTTGCCCATCTGAAATGACATTTGAAATAATATCTGAAATACAGGAAGCAGAACTTTAGGACCAACTCCTCTACTTCAAAATAAACAACAACAACAAAATAATGCTCTTCTGTCATCTAAAGAACATCTAGTTGGGTTCACCTTTACAAGATGAGGAGGCTTGAGTGTCTGTGCACACGCATATGTGCATTTTATCCTACACCAAGCCCACGTTGAGTTAATAAATGCTCTTCTAGGTAAGGGTGTGCTCAGACTACAGTACAACCAAGTATTTCTGAGCTTGACTGGCTACAGGACATTTAAGATAATTAAAAAAATAAAAAAAATCAAAACTGCTTATTTTTCACAGTCCAACTTCTGCTTTGTAACACACAAAAAAATGATTATCCTGTGTTTGTTAGTGCTTTCTGTTCAAAGATGTTCTGAAATGGCTTTTCAGACAAGAAAATTAACACAGATACTCAAATCTTTAAAAAATAGGCAAAAAACCCCACCCACTCTTCCATAGTTACAAAAGAGTTAACATCACTAATTAGAGCAAACATGCAAAAGCAGCTTTATCCCACAACACAACAGCTTTAGCTTGAGGATTTATGCACCCCTTTGCACTTCTGCACATTCCAAGATGCCCAAAAAGCAGGCCCAAGATATCCCAAACTCTTTTGCAGCAAACATGCTCCAATCAACGGACGGACCTGGACTCCTACCTTGGCTCCTCGAAGAGACAGAAGTCGTCCCCATCGTCCCAGATTTTTGTTGAGCATTTCCTATTCCCCCCGAGTTGCGGCTTGCTCGAACGGCTGCTGCCTCCTCCTCTGCCGCCTCCTCCTCTTCTTTTGTCGCCTCCTCCTCCTCGCCCTCTTCCTCCTCCTCGGTTGGGCCTTCCTCTCCTCTTCCCCGCTGCGCTCATACTCCCGTGCTGAGGAGCCGGGGGGCTGCTCTAGCGCATCGCGAACTCGGGGCCCCCGCGCGTCACCCGCCTCCCCACACGGCGAGCGGGGGCCATGTCACCCCCCGGGCCGCCCCTTCTCCCTCCGCTCAAAGCCGCAGGTGACAACGGGACAGCAGCAGCGCCAGCGCCGGGGCGAGGGCGCCCCCCGCCCGCTCTTCCTCCTCTTCCTTTTCCCCTTCCCCTTCCCCTTCCTCCCGGCCGCCCCGCACCTACCGCTCCCTCAGGCCGCCTCACCCGCCGACCCGGAAGCGCCCCAGCTCCCCTTCCGGGCCGTCGGGCTGCCTAGCAACCGCAGACACTTCCGCCTAGCAACAATGGCCGGTAACCCCCCTCCTTCTCCCAACCCCCCGCCCCCTCCAGCGGGATGAAGTCGCCGTTAAAAACCGCCCGCCCGCGTCTCCCCTGCCGCCCCTTTCCCAACAGATGCGGCGGTTTCCCGAGTGTCCTTCGTCTTCCCCAACAAGGACACGTACGGTAAGGGAGGGGGGCTGCTCCCTCCTCCCGTGAGATCCGACTTGCTTTATTATTATTATTATTATTATGTACCTTTTCTGCACAGAAGGGCAGTGCGTGCGCACGGCCGAGGGCACGCTGCAGAGGAGCGGCCACGGCGTGCACACCAGCCCCAGCGGCCTCACCTACGTGGGCAACTGGGAAGGAGACAAGGTGGTTTCCTAGCCGGTGTCGGAAGTAAGCAGTGCCGCCAGCACTAACACTAACTCCTCTCTGTGTCCTCTGTCTCTCGCTACACATAGATGAATGGCAAAGGAAGGCTGCAACATCCTTCTGGGGCGGTTTATGAAGGTGACTTCAAAGACAACATGTTCCATGGAGTGGGGACTTACACGTTTCCAAACGGAGCGAAGTACATTGGGCCGTTCAATGAGAACAAGTAGGTTTAAAGTTGATGAGTCACACGGTCTCTTCCAGGAGCTTAAAATTGTAAGCTGTAAAGTCCAATTAAAATTCACCCAGCATGGGAGTACATTTCTCTTAATGTGAGGAAACTAGCCATAGTGTCAGAGTGCAATGATCCCAGTGGCTTGTTTTTTATGGGATAATGAAAAGTCCATGATTTTTCTCATGGTCATCCCACCTTTATTTTTTTATTAAGCCTTTGAGCTTACACGCAGTTCAGATGAACAGAGCACTTCGGACCTATTTCAGTTAATGTCTCAAGCTGCCTACAGACTCATAAAGAAACAGTGCTGATTTGTGCTGATAGTTGCTTGTGACTTTTTTTTTTTATTTACTCCTGAGATAAAAATTCCAGAGATGAGAAAATGAAGATTTATTTTTATCACTCAGAATAAAGAGTTTTAGGGCTGCTCATATAAAGCAGCAGCTGAGATAATTTCTGCTGAATAAGTGTATGCATGTGTGTGTTTTGAATTGCTAGGATACTGTCTTCTCCTAAACCAAAAAGCTAATATTTTATAATCCACAGATCTAATGAGAAAATTGAACATGACATCCACAGATCTAATGAGAAAATTGAACATGACATCAGGGCATTTGTGTTTATTCTTATTAAATTACTTCTCTCACAAACTTGCTAGGTTTGATTTGGGTTTGATTTTTTTTTTTTTTTTTTTCTTTTAAATCTCCCCAGTCTCACATCTGAAATAAATCTAGTAGGTAAGTGTCTTGGTAATGGCTAGTATTTCATCAGATAACATCCTNTTTTTTTTTTTTTTTTTTAAATCTCCCCTGTCCCACATCTGAAATAAATCTAGAAGGTAAATGTGTTGGTAATGGCTCGTGTTTCATCAGATAACATCCCTCCTTGCGCTTCTGAATAGCCTATAGCAGGACTAGAAGCATGACCAATTCTGTTCTTAAAAGACATCAAATTCAATACACACTAGCAGAATGTAGTTGGATATAAAATGGAAACTTGTATAATCTCAAGCTATAATTTGAGGAAAAAGAAATACATTTCAATGCTTCAGAACAGATATGATGTTCTGATCTAATCTACCAGATCTAATTTAAATCATGTCCCTACTACAGTGGCACATTAACATCTGTTCAAGAGCTTCCATCTTTGCTATAATATTAAATGCCATCTGACTTCTGCATGAGGACTAGAACTGCAAATAACCATCGCTGTGGTGAAGGCTTTCATCAAGAGCTCCCATATAGGGCTTTACAAGGCTTTATTTTCTCTCAAGGCTGTTAGGGTAAAGCCTCTGTTCTCAAGGGGAAAAGTAGAGTCCAATACAGAAGTGCCAGCAGAGTGCTTGTCACTAGTGTCTGATCCATAGAACAAAATAGCTGATGCCAAGTCAAACTTGTGATCTAAATTAAAATGCAGCAGAGACCCCATCTTTACCTACATTGCCATTTTCCTCAGAGGATTGAAACTTGTTTGTAGTTATTAACACATGCTGCAGTCTGGCAGCCTAATGCAGGCTGTTTAGTTGACTTTCTGGTCTGCTAGTTTCCACCTACTCACATAAGATACTACTCACCGGATTGCTACAGTTTTTTGGGGAGAATGATATAGGCAGCACTGTGGCAACTAGCTGTGACTGCTAGGTGGTTTTATTTATTTGTAAGGGAAACAAATCTCCAATAATTGGTTGTAAAAGTTGGGGTTTTTTTCCTCATTTGGAAGGAATTTTGGTGCATAGACATTTCTTCTTTGTAGCAATCTTCAGGTATAATTATGGGCTTGATAACAGCTTTCAAAAATCAGAAGAGATAAGTGCCTTATGAGAAGTGAAATCACAAAGCAGTTAGTTACATTGTTTTCCCCCCAGGAGGCTGCAAATCCCTTCACTTATCATAGGACCACCTAGAAAGTGAGGGGGTAAGAGGAAGAGCAGGTTTTTGTTGTCTTTGTTTGTGTGGTTTTTTGTTTGTTTTTCAGCTATATCACACTGTATGGCTGCATACAGGGATACACCTTTAGGATGCTCCCAAAAGTCAGGACAAACTTCACAAGACTTGATCTTCAGTGACCTCAAAACCTGACAAGGACTATGACACTATTCCTGTACAGGCTACATGCTAGGAACATGGTGTAAATACATTTCTGCAAAGGAAGGAATATGTAGTTTAACCCATTTATATGCTGTTTAACCCGTGTGCTTCACAAGTCTTCCTAGCCTCTTAGTCAAAACTTTTATAGGCTACCATGTGGGAAGAAAATTAAGGCAGGTCTAGAGTGGGAACTTTCTGATTCTTGTTAATTTTGTTATCCAGCTGGTGCACACATTACCATGCTACCGCAAATAGACTGCCCTCTTCATTAACAATCTGGGTTTCTGCTGTTACAGGCTGGAAGGTGAAGGAGAATTTATAGATGAAAATGGAATGGAGTGGAGCGGCATGTTTCACCACACAGCAGCAGTGGGACTGAAGCCGAAGCTGAAAATGTAGCTATTTGGCACCAATAGTAGCACACATTTAAGGCAAATCTTTGTTTGCATTCCTGGTTCAAACAGCTGTGAGCAGTTTTCAGTAGACACTCATTTCTTCGTTTGTTTATTAAAAATAACTTCTGAAGATGCATATCACTAGTAACTAGAATACACAGTTATTTTTATTTTCAGTTTGAAAAGATTAAATTTTGTAACTGAAAACCTTTGAGAGATGAATTTATAAGTGCAGAAGTTAATGACTTTTTTCTTTGTCCAAAGATTTTTTCTTTCTCCGTGGGTTTCTCAAAATGAAGCTGAAAAAAACCCCAAAACATCAGCAACAAATAAAGCCTAATTTATACTCAACTCATGCAACTTTCCCGAAAAACAGACCTCTGTGGCCACAGAAACTTCTGCAAACCCAATTCTCAAATGATCATTTTTATACTAATGCTAGCTTGGCACACTGGGAGTCAGCACAGAAAGCAGGTGCAGTTTTAGTCCTTCAATTCCTCCTACCAGGGCAAGCCCACAGCCCCCTGGTTTCAGCAATAGACACTGCAAGATTTTTGTCATGCACCAAAGCACCTTTTCTGTGGGAGGAAAAATGAATGGAAGAACACACACGGACAGCTGATCACTGCCCCTATCTGAAGGTCTAATACAATAACAAATCTGTTTCTATTTTTGTTTGGGTTTGGTCACCAAAAGTCTTTTATCCATGTATCCTACTTTACAAAGTAGGAAAATTGCCTTTCTAGTAAGAAAAGCAGAAAGAAAATCAACAGTGCTGACAGAAAAAAAGTACATTTTGAGTCTTTGCTTGCCAGATGTTTAACAGAGTTTTAGTAAATAACTGGCCTTCTCTCTATTTGCAGACATGATATTCCTTCAGATTTGCCTTCAGATATTCCTCTCATTATTGCTAAGATGCAGAGGGAAAAAAAAAAAGAATCAGAAAATCCTCTCCATGCCAATCCTCAGCCTGTGCAAGGTGACATTAACAGGCCCTTAAATTCACCAGAGGAGACTGGGAAAAGTAATGTGTGTTAAACAGGCTCAGCTGCCAGATGGCACCCATTGCTAATGAACATCACTGGCTTGGCCTGCTGCTGTCCTTAGCTGTGGCAAGAGCCTGGGCATAGACGATGGAGAAGAAAGCTAGAAGAGCAAAATGCCACATGCCAGTGATACCTCTGTGACCAGAAGCTCATCCAAGAGGGTGGCTTGTCATCCGGGTTTGCTTCTAGCCAAGAATGAGTACGCTTAGTATTTTGCTTTGATAGAAGTTTCTCAGACATACAAAAACATCCCTTTCTTCTGCTGTCAGAAATCATCCTGATGGTTTAGAAGGTCTGGGGGGTTCTTCAGAGGGAGCAAAAACACACTATCAGTCAGCTCACTGTGGGCCATCTGAAACAAAGCTCATCAATCATTTGGCTATATAACGCCTTTCAGCGCCTTTAAAGCTGCCTGTAGGAAAATCTCCATTTGAAATGATTTCTCCCTAAACTGGAGAAACATTTAATTTTTCCATCTGAAACTGTCGAATTGGTAGGTATATTTGACCTACCAAAAATGCTTTTTCCAGCAAATAGCTTCTTCATACTAATCATTTTAGTTCTGTTTTACTCCTGAACTAGCAAGCTCCAAAAAAGGTGTCCTCTGTTGTGAGTCCTTGACTTCAGAGGCAGTGGCACCTTCTGCAGAATCCTGCTAATCCAAGCGCCTGTCCTTCCAGCTCTGGGCTCTGCAGCCTCACATTTTTATCTGGGCTGCACAGTAATTACACTGAATTAGGCTACATCATTTTACATTTCAAGATTTCTGGCTGACAGGTATCTTTGAAGTAGATCTTTTAGTGAGAAACTCTTTTTCCTTTTGCTGTTTTCCCTGTTGCTCCACTGTTTGCTGTTGTTTCCACTTTGGAGTGACTCACTGAGCTAGCACCTACCTTTTCCCAGTGCTCCTGGCCTTGGGTGACACGCTTTCTCTTCACATCTTGACACTCTTTTGACCAAAAGCCCTGCAGAAACCTAAGCAAGGAAATGAAATGGGTGTTCGGTGCTGCTTCTCACTCACTTGCCTCCCTCAACGCCCCATTTTTTTTT
>VWPW01031473.1:15621-42913 GCA_013389825.1 Crypturellus undulatus | reverse complement strand
CGCTCCCCGCAACCCGGCCCTAGCAACGGCGCCGCCCCGCGCCCGCCCTGCGGCGCCACCGCGCGGCCGGAGGGCGCGCAGCAGCCGGCGGCTCTTGGGGACCAAAACTCCCCAAAACGCCGCAGTTGGCCCCAAAGCGCCGCAGTTGGCCCCAAAACGCCACAGTTGGCCCCAAAGCGCCGCAGTTGGCCCCAAAAGCGGCTCCCGCTCCGCGCCTGCAGCGCGGGGCTGCGAACCCTGGCGCCCCGCGCTCGCTCCAGCAATAACCACAGCGGGCAGCCACGTGTGAAAGTGCTCCAGAGCGCAAAATAAGTTTATTTAAGAATTTACAGTGTCAAATCTTACACTTAGGAAAGACGGCGGCGCCCGGCTCCAGCGCAGCCCCCAGCGCAGGGGTTGGGGTGCTGCTACTGCCCGAACAAGCAGCAAGCGCGGGGCCGGGTGGCTCTTAGGTACAAAAGGAGACCCCAGCCCGCGAGGGAGCAGCTCTGGGGCCAAGCGCGATGAGGACCCACGGGTTTCCAATCCCCCCTCCCTCCCCGCTTTATTTTTCGTTTCTCTTTTAATTCCGTATAAACCCTCTCCAGCATCGGTAAGGCGATCCCGACCTCAAACATGATGATGCTTAAGAAGAGACAGACAATTAGGGCCAACACAGGTTATTTCACATTCATGGTACTTCTACTTCAGGGTAGAAATTCAAGTAAAATCAAAAACTTTGGGTGGCAGATTCTAAATAAAATAGGGTCTATGTTTTAATAAATACTTAAAGTTTATTCTCTCTTTTCTGTGGAGGTGAATATGAATGTTGCATATCACTGTTTTCAAGATTTCCTCTATTAAACCTAAAGCTCTTGAAGTCCAGTGGCAGAGATCTAATCCACCTACTTTTAGCACGGTCAGAATTTAGCTGTTAGATATTTAAGACCTTGGTTATTTTAGTAATGGGAATTCAAGAACAGAGTATTACGGACAGATTCTGGCACCTAGGAGGAAAAAAATTTAAATGACTTCCAAGCTGTTACCTCGCTAATTACACAGTGCCAGCATTGGAGAAAGCAAGTAACCATATTGCACTTAAAAGGACACTCACTCGTCAACTAGTACAGCATTGGCTATGATACAGCGCTTCTTTCAGACTATACAATTTGCTTTACAAGAAGTCTAAACCACAAACTACATACAGACTAGGCAAGATCCAGATCAAATTAGTATTAGATTACAGTCACAGTTTTCATTCAATATAGGTCAATTTATTTGGATGAGCTGTGGCCCCCTCTTCCCCTTTCCAAAAACAAACGAGCACATCTTGAATTTCATACGTTGACAAATCAAGTCTTGTTTTATAAGCATTAAAATTGTGCATGGTCCTCTTAAGGCCACAGAGTGTTATATTACAATGTGGACATGTATGTCCCCCCCTGGGAGGGGAGTCTCCTTCAGAAATTAAGGAATCCCTGAAACCTACATCTTTGAAAGTCACACTAGTTGGTTTAAAATAAACTTAAGGAATCAATTGCCTATGCAATTTACCAAGAGTTTTTGTAACAGACAGCAGCTATTTCCTCCCTTAGGTCTATTCTTTACCACAACAAAGCTATTTCTAGCCAGGTCTCAAAAGGAAAAGGTACATATATTTTGTGTTTGGTAATTACTTGTGTAGATGAGGTGAGAGTAGCAAGACTCATAAAAAAAAAAAAAAAAATCACCCATCCTTAAATTACTGTCCTGTTAATTGCAAGCTAGCACTGATGCAGGGGCCGTAAGATTGAAGAGTTCGTTGTATAATCAGAACAAGAGTGTGAATTTGAATACAAAACCACCGTATTCTACTTCAACGTTGGGTATTTCCTCTGTCCAATTCTTCCCAGCCTTGAACTTCCAGTAACTGCAGGAGACTGAAAAAGGAGAGTAGAAATTAGGCCTACAGTGGGACTGCCTCTTGTGTCGTGCTACTTTTTAAACTTTGCACACTCTGTTCAAGAAAAATGAATGAAAGACCAGAGCAGCAGTTGCCAATTCCACTGTTTTATCTTGCAGAATTCCAAAATGCTATGAAGGCAGGGAAAGCAGGGAGACAAACCAGGTGACAGGCTGGATTTTTCTAATGATATGTAAGAGCAGTAAGGGATGAATGGCAACTACAAAAAACAAAGACAGTGATAGTATGATCAAAATGCTAAGAGACGACAAGAAAACTGAGAAGAAAAAGCAGAATTTGTACTAAAACTTAAGGCCAAGTCACTTAAAGGGCAAATGTTGATTGAAAAGAGTTAAAGCAAGAGGGCTCTGCATAATTGAAATTATTTGTCCTGCATTTCCTTTGCTTAACACGCAGGACAAATAATTTCAAGTAACAACTAGGCTTTTACTCACTTGTGCAAATTGAGAGGGGTTGTAGAACTGTACTGTTCCTGCTGGAGGTCCCCCTGAGGGTGGTACGGCGGGAGGCTGGAAAGGGGATTATATCAGTGTTACAGAACTGCCTCTCCAACTTGGCTTGCTCAGGCACACAAAGGAAATGTTCACAGTAAAAATGCCAACAATACGTACAGAGCAGCATATTGTAACAACTGCAAAAAGTGCTGGTACAGTTTGCATCCATATCTTTAATATTACTTGCTTAATGTAGGAATTGGCAAAACAATGTCACATGCATAAACTGCAGGTAGCTCTGGAAATCCAAGGCATGCAAAACCAAAACAAGACACCAGTGCGAATTCACCAAATTAGTACCTTCTGCTTTTGTTAGTACACCTTAGGACTTGCCCCAAAATAAACAGTCTGTGTCATTTTTTACTATATTTTTACTATAAACTATCAGAAAGAGCGTGCCACCCCTTTATGGTGACTCTAGAGTACTCAAACTTACAGCAGAGATGAAGCATTCCTTTAATTCCTACAGGGGTTTTGCAAATAAAATAAACTATGTGTCATCACTGATTTGAAACTGGCAGCAACAGTTGTTTCTTTTTTTTTTCCTCTTGTGTTTGCTTGACTCTTGCTACTTGATGTTAAAATCAACTGACCTCTGGTATCCCAGAAAAGGGTTGATCATAATTACTAAGTGAATCACTTAGGACCTTAAACATAATGAAAAGCATGCCTGGATTACGTGCATTCTCAAATACAAAAAAGGTTTGAAGACCCTGTTTGAGCACTAAAAGGAACGCTGCATCATTACTCACTTTTAATGCTATTTCTGTGAAATGAGGAGATAGGAAAATGGCTAAAAGTAGCATTAATAAGTATTTGAGCAATGCAAAATAAAGAAGGGAAAATAAAGAAGTTAACATAAATGAGAATGGCCAGCCCACATGTACCTGATTAAAATGCTGGCTTACTTCACGTGATAATGAACTCATTGAACTAGAGCGCGAAAGCTACAAAACAGCAAGAACACACAAATACAAAAAAACACAAATAAAAGAAGTCGTCATGCATGTCACTGCTCCAAGCTTTCAGTTGTTTTATTTAATTTTAAAAGTCTCACTCTGCCAACGGTTAAACCAACTTCAAGTTAAAAAAAAAAAATAATAATTGTAGAGCTAGAAGTTAGTTTAAATCAAAAGGACTTCGTAAAGCACAAAATTATGTAGGTACAGGAAACATTTAGTAGAAACAAAAGTAATGTTACTCTGCCTGGCACACAGCAATCCATCCTCCTTTTTGTGTCTTGCATTTTCTATTAGTCAAATTAAATGCATGCACGGAGGCAAGAAGAGACCCTCAAACAGTTACCGTAACATCTCACTCTGAAAAAAATGTTTGTAAAAGTCTATTTGCATAGAACAAGATCACAACACCAAGAAAGACATGGAGATTGAACTTTTCATATAAACTTAGAGGTCTTCTCTGTACAATTTGGGAGGGTGTCACTTGTTTCCACCTCAGCTAATCATCCTCCATTGAGTTACTTGCTGTTTTAGATGGCCCAGATTAAGATTACTACAATTAATGGTTAAAATACTCTGCACAGGTCCTTAGCCGACTACTTTGGATCAAGCCTTACCTCGCCTGACTGGGAGCCATCAGTGTTGGAAACAGGAAGCCCGGATCCAGGTGGAAGGATTGTAGTGTTTAAATACTAAAGAAAAACAACACACTTTTTTTTTCTTATCTTTGTTATTGTATTTCAAAGATCCCTTATGATGCTAGTTCACATTTCTGCTATACTGATCCCAGTGAAGCAAAGACATGTTGCAAATGTAGCAAGCCCAGGTGAAACGTGCTCAATACAGCTACTTCCTACCTGCATCATTCCTTATCTGACACATAGCAAATACAGAATTTACAGCACTGCCAAACTTGGAAATGAAACTTTTAGTGAGTTTCCCACTTCCATTTTGACTTGTTCTGCCTTCCCTATTTTTCAATGAAGATTCAGAGTTTTCTGCCATGTCCCCAGCCCACTCCACCCAAAAAAGAACACCCAGTTTTGACCTGCACGTACACATCATCCTAACTCACCTCTGGATCAGCAGCTGCAGCAGGATCTGTGCTGGACTGATTGGTAGCTGCTCCGTGCTCTCCAGCTCCACTGCCTTCCAGAGGCTGGGGCTCCCCTGGGACTACAAAGGAAAAAGGATATAACCAAACACACTATATCACAGTATTTGACTTAATAGAGTGAGGGGCGGCAGCAGAAATGATCTTCTACAACATCAATCTTCTCCCAGAAAGAGAGAGAATCTAAAGAGGACAACGTTAATATCTCTAGATGCTTCAGTCTTGCTACAAAAGCAAGAGAAAACGGCACAGATAACCTTGCTTATCCATTTGCAGCATCACTACGTGTAGTACAGCATGCAGTGATGGCAAAAATGAACTGAGAAGCAAATGTGCAGGTAAGACAGTCCCTTCCCTTTCTTTCCCAAACAGCAATCTTGGAATAGAAATAGGTGTCAGCAGTAACAGATCCTTGGCAGGAACACTGCACAATTCAAATTTTGCCCTTTAGATGACCTAGCTGCTCTGCAACAAATGACTGAATGCAGAGTTATGCTTTATTCATTCGCTTCACTGCAGTTCCTAGACCAATTTCATTACTAAAAATGAAAAAAGGAAATCAGAGTTAACAAGAGCACACTGAGTTAATGAGTGTTCACTAAAGGATACATAATGCACAGAGAGGCAAAGGGACTTTAAAATGCCCTCCAAAGATTTATCTATGCCTGACGCACCTGAATTTGGTACAAAGACGTTTGCAGGGACTGGCATTGGTGCCAATGGAGCAAACAGGTCTGATGGAGCAGGAACAGCAGCACTTGACTTCGTTCCACCTGGGTTCAGGACATCAACATAACGAGCTCTGCTCCCCGCTAAAACATAAAAATCCAGAAATAACAGAAATAAGACGCTGCATTAGTTACTTCTGGCTATTTTGAACAGTCACCCAGTTACACCATCATTTAGAATCAGAAAATGCCCAGGAGATAGTGTGACCTACGTCACAGAGCAACTATGAGAGCGATTACAATGTAGAAGCTGAGCACCAAAGTCAACACTGGCCACAGCTCCATCATATCAGTCACCAACCATTCCCAAACACTTTCAGAAGAGACAAAACATCCGTGTTAAGATTTTAATGAAAGAAAAAGTCTGAAGTCTTTCATATTTCCATCAGAAAGAGCTGTCTACTACCTGCTCTTCTGGAGAAGATGTTGACAGGAGCACCAGGGGGGCCGCCAGGCCCAGGTGGAGCAGCCTGGGGAACTTTAGGAAATCCTGCTGGAGGGGGTGGTGGTGGTTTACTCTGCAGGGAAGAAAAAAAGTTCAACCACATTTGACTGGTAATTTTAAACCAAGCCTTCAGCTAACTACGCCTATTTTTTAACGTATTCAGAGTACATCAAATTCGATATACAGATGCTTTTTCTGTCTGACAGCTCTCCTTATTTAACTTTAAAAAACTTCAACTTATCTACACTCACAATAAAAAGAGTATTGACACCAGTGGTTCTTATTATTTGTTTATAATGGTCTAGACTTTGCTTAGCTTGAAGAATAGGAATGGAGAAATTGGTTGACTTTTTGCTTCAGAATGCATTGCTTTTTCAAAAATAAACTTCTCCCTCCCTTTTCCTCCTCTATTCTGCATGCAACAAACCAATTAACAGGCAATCATCTACATGATGTCAGCTTTTATGAAGCTGAACTAAAACTGAGTAAATTCATTTTAAAATTCCACCACAGTTACTAAAACCAACTACACAAGTAACTGAGGACAGAAATGGTTCCAGAAAGATGTAACATACAAAAATCTGCTTATTAGTTTCCAGCGTGGCACTTTTTAATCCCAATTCAGCAAGATGTAGCTCTTAAGAGCCAATGGCAAGTTAAAGAGAATTATATGCTAGTACAGATTTCACAGTTTTCCACTTAGGCAAATACAGAGACCTAAAATTACCTCCTCTTCTGGTTCGTCCAAATTAACCCAGCGTTGTTTCTTTTCATCCCAAACAATCTGGAAGGAAATCATAGCTAAAGGTTAGGTGTTCCTAACTTATGCCATATCAAAGCGTAACTTCGAAAATTTTTCATGTAATAACATTTTCTTACTAGTTGTCCAAACAACATTCATCTACCACCCAGAAAAACAATTGCAGCAAATTAAAATGTATAGATAATTGATTTAGAGGCCTTACGGATTTGTTCTTATCATCTGGAAGGTAAGCTTCAGTCTTTCCTTTTCCCATCAGCCAGCGAAACCAGTTTGAACCAGCCTAAGAATAAATATGTCTTGTTAATTCTCTCAACATTTTGCTTACAGCAAATTCAAAGAAACAGAAACATGTAATAGTTCACTTTCTTTTAAATTCTTTTTTTTTTAAAGAAAGTGAACTATTACATGTTTCTAGCCACCACCTAGAAAGGTAAAACTGATTAAAAAAAAAGAAATTAAATCAGTTTTACCTTTCTAGGTGGTGGCTCATTCTTTTTTTCCTTTTTAGTCTCTTTCCTTTCAGGAATAGATGGAGGAGGAGAGGGCTGTTTTGCTGCAGAGTTGGATCTCTCTCGTCCCACAGAATGGACAGAGGACTCCGAAGTGGTCCGAGATCTTCGCCCGTAGCCCTGCATTACAAACACACAGAAGAGTACAAAGTCTTCACTTCTGGGGTGAATGGATTATGTCTCATTTTGCTAAAGAAATTCCTTTAAAAACTTAGGAGTAGACACAAAAGCACCAGCAGAAAGTGAAACAGAGAAGAACAGAGATTTAGTGAAAGAAACAGCTTGCACACAGCACATCCTAGGTGCACATCAGGATTTCCACCCTGGTGCCTAGCTAGATATAAAGCAGCAAAGGCTTAATAAGGAAGTAGCTAAGGATCTGACATGGAATCTTGCTCACAAAGACCATTTCCAAATGTTCCAAAACACTTTGCGCTTGCAAAGACCAACCATCACACTAACGTTGAAGAAACGTATGAAATAAGGATACCATGCCAGCCATTCTGCCATAGAAATCCTCCTCTCTCTGATCTGGGAAAGCATTTCTTGATGGAGACTCTGGGGCAGTTCTCTGCATTCCTTAAAAAGTAAAATTGGATGATGTTAATTAAAACGTTTTAGTGCAATCTTTTTTCCCCACTACTTTGCAGCACAAGACTCGAAACAACTTGAGCTTGTAAAGAGCAAACACTGAAGCTGCTGAGATTTTTGCAACTGGATGGGTAATTAGGTTTGTTCTAAACACAGGTCAGTATGCTGCTGGTATGGAGCAGTATAGGTTTCTTCGCATCTCGTACACAGCTCTCCCAGGTTTAATATGCCTGCCTTCACGTGTGAGAATTAAAACTCATCAAGGGCTTTGAAGCTGATGTCAGGAGGCGGACCTCCCTGAGACTCCGGTCACAAACCTTGCAAAGAGAGCTGCCAATCCCAGTTTATTCAGTCATTCCATAAAACAATAAGTTACCTGCTGGGGCTAAACATAATCTGGTGATTGACATCTCTTTTAAGCTATGCTTAATACGCAAGATTAATACTTTTTTAACATTTCTTTAACTATACATTTTATTTAAGTTTCATTACTCGGTACTTGATCTGCCTTTTNGCCTGCCTTCACGTGTGAGAATTAAAACTCATCAAGGGCTTTGAAGCTGATGTCAGGAGGCGGACCTCCCTGAGACTCCGGT
Organism: Crypturellus undulatus; assembly: GCA_013389825.1. NCBI lineage: Eukaryota > Metazoa > Chordata > Aves > Tinamiformes > Tinamidae > Crypturellus > Crypturellus undulatus. The sequence continues at coordinate 34,772 of VWPW01031473.1, read as the reverse complement.
CACAAACCTTGCAAAGAGAGCTGCCAATCCCAGTTTATTCAGTCATTCCATAAAACAATAAGTTACCTGCTGGGGCTAAACATAATCTGGTGATTGACATCTCTTTTAAGCTATGCTTAATACGCAAGATTAATACTTTTTTAACATTTCTTTAACTATACATTTTATTTGTTTCATTACTCAGTACTTGATCTACCTTTATTTCCCTTTTTCTTTTTTTTAAATACAAAGATATTTTGCATTATCCCCCAAATATTTTACTTCCCTTAAAAAGGAAGAAAAGGGATTTATAGTGGTGCCAAACCTGTTTCCTGGTTTGCAGGCTCTTCTGAACGTGGTTCAGGCTCTTGTGGTGGCCCTCCTGGAGGTACTGTCGACCCTACATAGAGCGGTGATGGTTCAGCTCCGTACTGACTTGGAAATCCCGCAGGTGCAAAGCCAGGTCCTGGTCCAACAGGTGGAGGACCCACCGAATAGAACGGGACACTTCGAACAGCCTCCTGGTCAGCGGGAGGAATCACAGCAGCCGATCCATCAAGGATGGCCTGAGGTGCTGCAGCACAAAAGAATTAGGGGTATTAAGTGAAATTTCCACAGCACAAACCCTTGTTTCTGCAAGTAACACACATGAGTGAAAACTCACTGTTTCCATGACCCTCTTACGAGGTTTCTAATACTAGAAACCCAAATGTTTTCTCCTTTGTCATGAGGAAGGATAGGAAACACTAACCTGAAGGCATCAGCTGCACACTTTGCATCTGTTGTGCCATATTGGGCAATAAGGACGCTAACAAAGCATTTTCAGTACCAGGACCCATGTCATGGCCGACTCCTGCTCCATCACACTGACTGGCATGGTCTAATTCAGAGCTTGGTGTGCTACACGCATACTGTTGTGGGGTAGATCTGTCTGCGTTATAAGCTATTGCACCCTCCTGCACAAGAAAGCAAGATCTTGTTAACTCTTTCAGATGTTAAGTTCACAAACCAGGGGAACATTTAGCAAGGGAAAATCTTAGGAGTGAAAATAGCACAGATAATTTGTTAGTATTTAGTCAAAAAGAGGAAAGAGTTATAAACCATTTGTCAAGTTCCACCAAAACACTTAATGAAAAGTTTTTACCAAGGTTAGTTAAATAGATCAAGCTTTCAAGTTTCTAATGCATCTTTGTAAAGAAAGAATACACCTTCCCTTCTATTTTTTTTTTTTTTTTTTATACAATTTAGCTGCACTAATCACATACAATTTTTGTTTCCCCCGGCAAACAGATCCTTTGCTTATAACTGTAATTATTACAACTTAATAAGCCTTCTAATTCTCCTTGCACTAAGTGCTAAGAAAAGTCTCTTGTACAAGGTACACTATCCTTTAATTATTTTGCAATAAATTTTAGGGCACTAAAATATGGTACATTTACTTGATTTAGATCATAACATTTGTGTTTTGTGATCCTCATGTTTCTATAGTTTAAAGCATATTTTAAAAATTAAGACTGATATTAAATCTTTAAGGGTAATATTTCACTGTGGCATGTACATTCTGTACCTTGATCTGTCCATCCACATGTCGGAGCCTTATTAACCATGAAGGTTCAATAAAGGATTCTTGTTCTGGTTTCTCTTTTATCTGTGGGTCAAACAGGCGCAGCTGTGATGACATCTAGAAGAAAGAATCATCGCAAACATTAACAGGCAACTTAAAAAAACCTTTAAAAAGTCAACTTTAGTCAGAACTTAAAATCTACAATATGAAGCCACAAACACTTAGTTCTGAGGAACATTCTTCCATACATTACCTGGATTAACTGGCCAATAAGAACAGGTGAATAGTAATGTGGATCTTTAAGGACAGTTCTGGAAATTACTTCACAATAATGAAAAGCCTGAGCAGCAAGGCCCATTTCTGCGAGGCGGCAAGCATAGATGAATTTGAAAACCTGCAGAAAGCAAGAAAGTGAAAAGGTGATCAGAAAGGTGATGAGGTAAAAGAAAGGTGATCAGAACATCCTCAGAAATATCAAATAAGATTTTGTCATTATAGTCAATTATATCTACACCAAGCATGTTTAAAAAACAAAACCAGAACTCTAGTCTCTTTCCCACCACCCTGATCTCCTCTTCTACCCAATATATCCTATGGGAGTAATCTACCTAGTGCAAACAAATCCTGCTTGATTTTTCCTTTGGGATATAGACTTATGACAGCAACAGAAATAAAAATTCTCAAGTTCAGAATGCCCAGATAAAAATGGAAAAAGGTTGACTCAGTGACAAACAACAGGGAAAAGCTACTCTGCACAACATTACCAATGAGAATTCCACTTTGGAACTGATAAAGTATTTTCTATGCTAGACAAAGCACATGCAAGATAAATACCCGGGAAAACCAGACAAAAATAAAAAGAAGCATCTCTTCACCTGGAAATTGGGTAAGTTGCCAGGCTGAGTGCCTAGTGACTGAGCATATTCATAGGCTTCTGTTCTTTGAATGGCTTCATTGGTGGCAAACTTCAAAAAAGGCAAGCTATTGGGGAACAAGGGAAGGAAAAATATTAATTGACATTGAGATGCTATACACTGTCACCAAATAGAGATCTGTAAATTTGAAATAAAACGAGGAGCAGCAGAACACACAGCATCAATAATTTTCTCTCTTAGAACAAGGAGAGACATCAGAGAGGTATCTCACAGTTGTTTAACTGTGGCTTAATGGTGTTGTCAGATGCACTGCAACTCAGTCTCAAGCCATTAGGCTTTTATTTTCATATTTTAAAAGTTAAAAACAAACACACACGAGAAACACGAGCTAAGCCAAACCTGTGATTCGATCCGATTAGGACAAGCTTTGTTGTTTTCCTTGTATAGACTCCAAATCCGACCTGGGCCATAAGGTAACAAAAGTGAGCAGCATCCAGAAGGCCTTTGGAAGCTGTAGAAAAGTAAGAGACACAACTCAGGATATTCCCTCTCAGTGGCACATCACAATTTAGTGTCCCATACTGTTTTGTCTTTGCGTTCAAATATACCTTTACAATAGACGCAAGCCCGCACAGGAGTGTTCTGTTTCACATTTTAAGGAGCAATTGTCTGTTTTCAAAAAAAGCCGAGCCATCACCCATCACCCTGTTCATCCCCCAAGAGTTACCAAGAGTGTCTCCCATGGTAGAAATAGTCCTGGATTCCAAGTCCATGTTATTGGTCAAGTTGGATAACACCATTGCTAGATGTGGCCTCCAATCTCCCCATTTCTCATCTCCACAGCACTAAAATTAGAAGAATTACTTAGTCACACCAGTGACTGGAGCTTTACATAGGTGTTTCAATCTAAAAAAAAGGACTAAAAAAAACTTATCTGGCATTCTAGTCCGGATATTTTTGAAAAGTACATGAAAAGATTACTGTTGGGAGCTACACTACTCACCACAGCACCTACTCAAATCTCAACTGCAGTTTCAACTGGAATCTTACCGTGGATGCAGCTGGCATCCTTCCAGACATGAGCTGGTAAACAGTCTGCAGAGGGTCATTAATTGGGAGACTGTTGGCAAATCTACAGAGACATTATACAGAAAAACAAAAACACAAACGCTGTTGGTAAGCAGTTAAAATCTACTTGAACACAGAGTTCACCTAGTTTAGTTTTGGAGTAGCAAGTGCAGCTTGAAAATGCTACACTGGAATTGCCCACGGATAATGCTCAGAAGCAAAACAATTAACTAAGTGGATCTGCTGCTGACATATGTCAACCCAAGCTAGGAAAAAAAACAACTCCGGATTGTTCCTATGCCAGCTGACTAGGCTCAGGACATGATTTCACAAGCTGGGGAAGGAGAAAAGGTTTAGCTTATTTATAGACAAAATTAACACACTGCTTCTTCCAGGCAGGGAGAATGAGGGGTAGCAAAGTTACTTTGTTTTAACATATACACTTTCCAAAAAATAAAAAGCAACAGGTGACTTATGTCAACTAAATATACATGCAAAAGTGGTAATTTTTACATGAGTTAATGATAACTCAATTTTGACATCCAGAAAAGCACTGTACCTGGTCATAACTCTTGCATGTGTCCTGCTGTCCATTTTACTGGCAAGTAGCAGAGCATGACCCCATAAGCCATGCTTCATAGCTGACTCCAGAGCATCCTGATTAATACAGAAATTAGTTTACTGGAAAAAAAGCTTAATGTACAGCTTAAATTAGCTTACACAGACAATGATTGCTTTATGTTAGTACCTTGCAACTGAATTAAAAATGTTTGCTTGGGTCAAATGCTAGCACATGAATACAAGTTTTTGTTTAACTTAAACACTTTAATCAAAATACAACCAATGTAGAAATTTAAATAGTAGCATAAGCATTTACCTTCTTACGGCCATAAAGGAGCAACTCTCTGAATCTTTCCGTCTCTTTCTCAAGGCTGTCAATTGTGGTTACGAGACTGTCTGTGAGAAACGAGAGCTGGGCTTCACCAGATTCCTCTTCGACTTGTTCCAAAGCCTCATTAGTGAAATCAATCAGATTTGCTTCATTAGGTGACTTCCCAGGGAGCCACACTGTTTTATGGTCTCGTAGCAAAAGTTCAGCCAGATCTGTTCCCACTACAGTCTACGTGTGGGAAAAGAAAAACAAAAATCAAAATAAAATCCCAGTCACATTAAGGAGGTTGCAATTCTATTATCCGACATTGTCTTCATTTTGTCACTTCGAAAGCAATGGGTGAATGCCAGTCCTCTAAGGTCCTGAAGGCCAATGACCTGTTTCCCTCTTCTGTCAATCAGCAAACTACCCTCCAAGATAAGACGCTATGCATATATTTCTACCTTTTACATAAATACCATTTTATGTATAAAATGTTCTAGGAAAGAAAAATCCAAGCAGTAGGACATACCCCATTCTGCCTGCACAACAGTACAATGAAGTCCCAAAGCAGACTTGCAGACTCTTTATCTATCAGATTTTCATTCTGAAAGCACTGTGTGGCTTTATTTTGTGCAAAGTTAATAACATCCACTTTATGGGTGTCATCCCTGAGGGGAACAAAAAAAAGAGGTGTTTAATGAGACAAGTGAAATATTCAGATTATCAGTGCAAACAGCATAAGGAACACATTCACAGCTTGCATATTATTTAAGCAACAAATATTTTGAGTCACTAAATCCTCTAATTTATGGACATTTATAGACATTTTAAAATTCAATAAAGAAATGAAATCTTAAACTGTAAGAGTCATTCAAAAATCTCTAAGAACATACTTAGCAAGAGGACCAGGAAATGCTCTCATCTCCTCTTGCTCTGGAGAATGTTGTAACATAGTCTGAAACACAAACATAAACAATAAGAATTTCTTGTAACTATGAACTGCACTCTTAAAAAAAAAAAAAAAGTAAAAAAAAAAAACAAAACAAAACATAAAAACACACTCCTGGCTATAACCTATAGGGTAATCAAGGCTATTGCTCTTGAACAAAACACATATAGCAACCCGCAAACTGTGGATGGATAAAAAATGTCAAAACCCACTTTGCATAGGAAGTCATTCTGTAGAATCACTTACATGAAAAATAAATTCATGTTTACTACGAAAATCCTTCTCACACCCCCTAATAACTCCCCTGGTGCTGTTTCAGCACTTGTGAACAAGTACTAGCACAAAAAAGACACCTTACCTCCATACTGTGTACTTCAACCAGAGCTGGCTGTCCTTCCGAAGGCAGGTTTGGTAACACTTTTATTAAGTATCCCCCAGGACCAAACCTAGCACAGATGTGAGGCACTGAAAACTTCTCAGGTGTTGAGGGCCTTAAAGGTGCTGAAGCGAGGAGAAAAGGTAAAGTAAGCAGTAGGAACCTGACTTGCAACTTTTTTGAACTTAATGATGCATTTATGCTACTCAGTAATCTTCAGTAAATCAAAGATCTTTGACTTTGTATTTGCAAATCTCTGAAAGAACCTTAAAATCCATAGAATTTCATTCTATGCAGAAAGGGAAAGAAATAATAAGGAAAAATCTAAAGTGAAAATTTTATCATCCCCATGACATAGTTCAGAGTCTGTCTAAAGAGACACTTAGAATCACAAATATGCAATACTTAGCAAACACCACCTACCTACTAATCTGGATATACCCAGATTTCAGCAAGGGATAATCCTCATGCTGAAAATAAACAAAAACTTTGCTCTAAACTACTAAGAACAATGTTTTCTTGCTAACAGGCTCAATGAAGAATCATATATATNGGATAATCCTCATGCTGAAAATAAACAAAAACTTTGCTCTAAACTACTAAGAACAATGTTTTCTTGTTAACAGGCTCAATGAATACACAAAAGAATCATATATATATATAACAAAAGAAAAAACCTAATAGAAGGGCNAAAAAAACCCAACAACAACAAAAAAAACCTAATAGAAGGGAAAACTGCTCTCGGAGACCCCCTCACATCCATGCTTCCCCCCACGGCCCCAGTTGGTGCAAATACCTTGTTCTACAGCCGACCAGCCGGTTTCGGGTGGGTAGCCGTAATCTGGGAAAGGCTGCTGGCCGTCAAAGTTAGCAGCGTATCCGCCGTACGCATAATCCGCGTGGAGCGACACGGCCTGCGCGGTTTCATATGCGTTAGCCGTTAGGTCGTGATTACTCCTATACAGCTGGCTCTAAACAGATCATATTAGTAATTGTTAGCAGAGAGTGAGGTTGCATGAAGCCAGCGATACAGCAAACATGGCTTGAGAGGCTGTAGGCATTTTTTTTCCTCCCGTTTTGTTCAGCTGGTTCTTAAACCAGGCTTACCACAGCCCTACAAAGGACTTGCTGGGCAGCTTTGTCACATGCAAAGAGTACAACACTAAAAGTATCTCTTAGGGTTCACCCCCTCAGTGTTTTCATTCCTATTTGATCTGTTCACACCCAAATGCATTCAGTTCTCTCACAGAATATCCACGTGCCGTGGGTCAAGGGCAGCACCGAGATGGTCAGAGTGAAGTGTTGCTGTATCAGCAACTATGGATCCAAAGCAGGAGGGTTCTTCACGTCTCGATAGAAAATCTGACCTGAGTAAACCTAATAAACACCTAGTTGACTTAAAATGCTACAGATTAATGCCTAAATGATCTCAAATACTACTTTCAATATTATTAAAAAATGGAATTCAGACTGAAAAAATCACCTAGTCTTCCCATAGACTTAATGTACTAATACATAAGACTGTGGCTAAAAAGATATTTTTGAATAGCAAAGACAATTTACCTGGATATTCTCTGTGTTTTTCAGGTATTTGTATTTATGACATAGTTATATAAATAGCCGGAGGTTAGATTTGGCTTTGCTTTTAAATACAAGACAGTACCATACAGACATTGAGTTAGTCGTCTTCCAGATTGCAAGTGCAATATTAGCTTTCATGCTTGTGATGAGAAAAATGATGCAACACTCAGAGCCAGACACTGTATCAACTACAGCCAAGCACAGCAAGGGCAAGGTTCTCACAAACAGCAAATGGATTCAGTAGAAGAACGTTTCTATTTCTGTATATGTGGCAACTTGCACAACTGAGTGCCGATTTTGGTTAAAGTTCTCTTGACGACTATGATAAATATTAAGTTCAAAACTGTATTAGAAAGCAGTTTTAACTTACAGAGTAAGAGTTGTCAAAATGCATCTTCCCCAAGCTAAAAATAGAAATATTTTTGTATATATCTAATTTCTCACCCACTCCTACCACAGATGACTAAAGATCATAAAGATTACCGTAAAGTTATCAATTCTGTGCCTAAGACCAGCTCAGCTGACAGACAATATCTGACGTAACCTTTAGAAACTCACTTGTTGGGAACGAGAGCTAAAACTGCTCTGGCGACTGTGAACGCTCCGGGAGCTACGGAGACTGTGAGCAGAGCGTTCACTGTGGACACTGCGTCTGTCAAACTCGTCACCGTACGGATCTCTAGGAGGTTCAGCGTCATCATCGAAACTGCCAGCGAAGCGAGGATCGTATCGCCAGTGATCTTCATACTGGTCAAGTCTGAGGAGGAAAGAAACAAAGCAAAACACAGCCACTAGTATCTTAGAGGAAAGCAACTTCGTTGTATACGTATTAAGGGGAAAACTGTAATTTGGGAAACATCAAAACAGCTTTTAGATTATTTTCTAGCCTGAGGTTTTTATTATAGTAAACCAATTGACATTTGCCTGGGAAGCATTCCATCATTCCCTGAGTGTTCGCGGAAAGCCCAGAGCATGTTTAATCAGTCTGAAAACAAGCCCTATTTGCTTTAAATCCTTTACCCAAGAGTGACATGACAGCTCACTTTTCCCTCTCAACTGCCTCTGTTAAATGAAAAGGAAGAACTAGCAACATACATCTGTGAAGTGTTTTGTATTAATACATTTTAATATTTTGTCACAGATTGTATCAGCCTTCTTATGATATATTAGTAGGAGGATTTTGTTTACAAAGCTACATAATATCCCAAAACTCTGAAATGTGGCACAACTATCCCAAGAGGCAGGACACAGACGGAATGGACGCACCTGTTCCCATAGGGATACGGTTCTCTCTTTTGGTAGGGGTTGTGCTCGGCATCATACCAGTACCTCTGGTCGTAATTCCTAGGATCTCTGTATCTGGGGTCATATGCTGAGGAAAAACGCTCCCAACGACTTGGATCTTTGAAAGACAAAAAGAAATAGTTTAGTTATTTGAAGACAGTACTTATAAATTTTCTTTAGTTACACCCCGTAACATTGGAGCATATAACAAAACCAAAACAATATACTTAAAGCTATATTAATTTGTCCATTCACTTTTACTTGATAGATGAGTTTAAAAAGCATATCTCACATCTGTCAGATAAACCTTGCTGTCAGTCTTTAGAGCAGGCAGATTTTGTTTAAAATTCGCCCTAGCACCATCTAAGCAATTTTCTTCAGATTACCAGCCAGTATCTCTCTGGGAGAATTCAGATAACTATGGACAAGGCCAAACTATGAACAAGGTCAGTTTCTGTTTACACCCCCCATCTAAATTTTGCAACCTGGCCATAGGTTATAGGCTAAGGATTAAAATCAAACACTAGCTGTGGTGTGTGGCCATCCCAATTATTAAAAAGAAAAATGTAAGTCTAGCAGTAAGTAAAAAGGCTCCATTTATTATTTGTAATAATGTCAACATATTATTTATGTTGAGCAAAAGCTGAACCACACAGTATTCAGAACCAGAGTCCCCAGATCAATTTTCAGAGAGCACAACTTTAAGCTGTGGAAAACAATTTTATTAATACAAGAGAAAAAAAATAGTAATAGTAGTGAATTTTTGAGTCAGTCTTCCCCATATATGTATTTCTAAACCCAAAATTTATTATATAAAAAGGCACTCTGACACCTTACCTCCATAATCATATAAATTAGGGTAATAGCCTGAATAATAATCACTCCATCCACCTTTTGCATAGTAATCTTCATTATAGCCTTGCCTGAAAGAAAGGGCACCGTTATTCCTCCTGTGATACTTGTATTTCCTCTGTTGAAGCCAGCAAGGGATATGCAGAACTACAGTGTCACAACTAGACAGCTAGAGGACCAATTTTAAAATAATGCATTTAGAGGAAATTTAGGAATCATAAAATTTGACCTTCTAAACCAATAGAAGATTAAATTGCTCAGTGCCATCAGAAGCTGACAGTTGTTATTACACAATAGTTTAGTAGCTTTTGTAAATTGCTTTTGTGACAAATCCAGTTACTTATGGACAATTAACCACAAAAACTACTGCTGTGGCATCCTTTGAACGGTCTCAAAAGAGAAGTCAGTCACTTAATAGACAATGAAGTAATTGCTTCTCAACTTTGGGCCTTTATTACATGTCATTTTTGGGAAGCCATCGGACAGTTTCCAAAAGAAAGTTCCAAGAGGAATGACAGGTAAGAGCACAGCAAAACGTAGTGCAAGTGCAGACACATAAACACCCATGTATGTGTGCACAGAAGAGAAAGATTAAACAACAGTGTTGAGTGACAGAAGCTTCCCGGCTCTTCTATGACAAACTGAACATACAATTAACAGCACAAACCCCAATGTGGCCAAGCAAGTCGAGCGACACCCTTCACTGAAATAGCACGTAGAAAGCTCGCTAATGCGATGCCTACTTTGTCAAAGGTGGAGACTTGATCTTATCACAAGGAGTTTATGCACCCATCTTCTCTGCCCCTTCAGAAGGACATTATTCCTCTCCTCGTTGCCCTAACTCTCCCAACTACCAAGCTGCATCAGTCCTAAAATATTATGTGAAAGTTTCAGGCAGACACTATCACACCAGCTCTTTCACTCTCGGGCTCTGCTGCCCTGCAGTGTCACGGCACAAACTACATTTTAAACTCAAAGCGCAGCATTCCCCGAGTGCTATCTTAGTATGACTAGAAATCATTAACTCTGCTCATTACAAGACATCGCAGTGCACTTAGATTCACTTATGATGATAAAGTCACCACACTGAGTCACTGTTTTTGCACTTTTCAAGGCCAAAACTTCCTATAATCTTTCCAGACGTGGTAAACAGAATTTTATTCTTAGTTTCTGTCTTTTCAGAATATAAAACACCATATATTAGAAGGCCATGCACGCTGTTATGCTTGCAAAGCAAGTTCCAGACCAATGTACAAAAGTGTCATTTACTAACATAACTAGGGACTGCTGTTTAAGTGTTAGTTAGAAACTAAATTAATACCAGCTAAGTAAATCATGGCCTATACTGCTTTTTCGCCCCACATAGGCAGAAGAGCTAAACAGCCTCAACACTGTGATTTTCTGCTTGGAAGGAAAGCTAACAGTCGCATAAAGAACTAAATGAAAGAAGGGTTGCAGCAAAAGACTGCCAGAATTGTATCTGGATCCTTTCTGGGAGGGCATTTGATACTCCATGTTCCTACAGCGATAAACGATGAGTTCTTGAGCTCCTCCACTGTGCCTTATGTTACAAAGCTTCATCTGGCGTAATTACAGGTTGAACTTGAGGACATGTTAAATCTGCATTCAGTGCATACTGAGGAGTGCATACCTGGAAGAAGGCCGGTCAGAGCAGTGGCTGGCTCTGGAACTAGGACGCTCGGGCTCAGGATACCGGTAGCTCCCAGCCTCTGGGAATGCAGCACTGTTGCTATCATAGTGCCTGTACCGTGGGTCATACTGTCCATAGCTGTCCTCCTATGGAAGGGAGAGGGACATGTAAGGAAAGAAACTTCCTACCTCCAAAAATAAAAATCAAGCCAGCAATAAAGCGGGTTCTTTCAAGACCTATTCCAGACTTCCTTCCCCTTAACACAAACAAATCCGGATATCTACAGAGATGCAGCTTTATAGACTTTGGTCTATAGCTTTTGGTACCCCTTGGGGCAATACAGTCCCTTGTGCATAGATTTAGGTCCATCAATATCCAAAACTTAAGAAAAATACATACACACGACTTCTGAATTAAAGCCAATTCAGTCACTACATTGGCCACTCCATTAAACTGCCAATAATTCAGGCAGCAGGCGAGAACCAAACGAGGTTCAAACCCCCACACAGCTAAGGTAGTTATAACTGCCAACTTTCTTCCAAAATTGACAACAAAAATGCTGTAAGTTGACATCTGTGCCAAATGGAATTGATATTAGTAACCACATTATACTTTAAGTATCTTTGCAAGATAAATTTAAGAATCTCCTCACATCTTTCAGGTCAATCTTTGTAACTGAGGGTTATCACATTGCTGGTTCAGCTTTATGATACATGATAGATATTGTAAGTTATTGGATTCAATAAGGGGCAGCATAAGAAATATCACCATAAAGCCTTCTGCACCTTTTCCTGTTATTTTGAATTTTCCTTAAAATTAAATACTTCAGACAAATGCTATGCTGAATGCCGATCAAAACACCACTGCTTAAATCTGTAATTCAAAAAATTAAAATTACTAATGCATACTAAGAAGGGATAAATAAATATTTACCATGTAATAAAGATGAGATGCGGCTCTGGGGTCTCCAGGAGGGTAAGGTGCTGGGTACGGAGGCTGGTAGGCATCATACGGATGGCGATAGTAGTAATAAGGATTTTGTGGTGGACCAAAGGCACCCTGAGGAGTCTGAGGTGGGGGGGGACGCTGCAGGTCTTGCTGCACACTCGGCACCGCTGGAGCGGTGGCAGGAGCAGTCGTGGAAGATGACTGTGCAGGCACTGCTTGCTTATCGGGGCTCCCGGGATCACAGCCGCTTGGGAGCTGGGCTGGGCTGCCCTCGTTGGGAGCCACGGGATGAGGACGGCTCCCGGGCACCTGGTGCTCCTGCCGCTGGGCCTCCTGCACGGCTTTAGTCCCTGCTTGGTGGCTTGGGGCTGCTGAGGGCTGCCCGGGTGACGACAGCTGCTGCATCTGAGGCGCTTGCACTTGTGGTGGAGACGGCACTGCTCCCTGTACAGGTCTGTCTGAGACAGCTTGGTATTGGGGCTCTTTTGTTACCTGTTGATAGAAATGCTGTTTGTCACGCACTTCAGGACCCACCTGTCCAGCACTGCCAGCTGGCTCTTGAGGACACACCGGCCCACCAGGAAGCGATTGATTATGCACATGAACAGAATTACTCGCACTGCCTTTCTCCAGTGTCCGTGATGCTGTGAAGTCATGCACACCAGCAGCTTCTTCTTTGCTATTTGAATGATTTGTGGAATTATTAGCCTGTGCTACAGAGCTAACAGGTGGGACTAGTGCACTTGCACTGCCACTCGGGTGATTTGTCCCTGGAGAAACAGCTGAATTAGCCCCTGGTTTGCTAGCGAATTCAGGAATAAAGCCTTCAGAATGAACATTCATTTGACCATCTGGAGTCAAATTAAGCGGAGTTTGCATCAGCAATTTTGCAGCATGATTAGAGGTAATATCAGAGGAATTAACAGGGCTTTGCAATAAATTATGGTTTAACAGATTAGTATTTGGAAGTGCATTGACTAGCAGAGATCCAGCTTGCATCACAGGTAACGGCACATTCTCCCCATAGATGATCCCACCAGCATGTGAAGTTTGGGGACTCAGTGCGGGCCTGTCCCCAACCCCAGAATCCTTCATTGGCTGATTGTTTTCATTTCTGTTTAGCTGATTAGATAAAGAAATAGAAAAATTAATTGGCTGAGCTAAGTTATAGCTTTGATTAGGCTGAGCAATGAGGATAGGCTGATTTTGCAAAGACTCTGTAGGTGGAGAAGACAATAAACTTGCATAACCAGAACTTGCCTGAGACTGAAGTGCCTCCTCTTCTCCCATTTTGGGAGGATTCTCAAGATTTTCGGAAGATATATTTCCATCCTGGGGAAGATGCACAGCAATCGTTCCTGGTTTATTTGGTTGCTGATTAGACAGGCCTTCTTCTGGTGGCTGAATGACTTCTATGGTTTGCCTGGCAGGTACATACACTGCAGGGGCAGCAGGAGCTAGAAGAACATTTCCCCCAAAATTAGGTAACTCATTATGAGCCCACAAAGTTGTTGCTGGGCTGTCACACTTCTTAACCACTCCCTGAGCTCTTGTTGAGGACCTTCTCTCAGGCAAAGATTGTATGTTTTCCATACCAGATCCAGAATGCAACGTATTTCCAGGTTCATCTGTGACTGCATGAGGCAGGGGGTGTACCTGAGGCATGAAAATGTTTTCCAGATTATCCGGTGGCTGTTCAAGATTACCTGGGGAGGCAGTTGGCATAGCTGTATTTTTCTTGGTATTCTTTTGGTTTGGGTGATTCTCTCTTAATTCAACCACCATCTTTGCTTGGTCGATCTCTGCAGGTTTTATCCCAACTCCATGGGACCTCACGGGTTCAAAAGAACTATTTGCACTTGTCTGGAATACTCCGGTAGGCTTGGGAGGGCTGGGAGTTGGAGGCTGGGAGAGACTACCATGGTAGTTCTTGCTCATGTTTAGCTCGCTTGAATCCCCTCCCAGAGGAGAAGAGTCAATCTGTTTAAAGAAGCTCGCAGCAGCTTCTTCATCAGGCTTCCCACTTTCCTGCTGAATGAATGTACCAACTTGCTCTTGAGGTCTCGTTGAGCCAGAAGCACTCCTGTGGCTCCGGTTGCTGTAGGTGGAAGATACACTATCCGGTCGAACAGGATAAGGTAGTGAATCAGGTGCCTCCAAATTTGGTCCTCCCTCAGCACGGCTCACGACAGTGTTCTTGGGAAACACCTGACCAGGCAAGGATCCATATCGGTAGGGATCGGAGCAGGTGGCTGGGGACGGAGCGCTCATGTTCAGCGGTTCACTCGGCAGCACTTCTTGATTCTGGATACACTCCAGGTTCTCAACATTTTCATACTGCGCCCCACTGTTTCCAGATGGATCACCGGCACGTGTTGTGTCATCCTTAGCAAACGCAGGATGCTTAATGGTCTGTGCCTCCTGAGGACTGCTTATAGCTTTAGGAAAATACGGGATATCCATTCCTTTTTGTACCATCTCATTGGCTGAGCCTGTACCAGTCTGCACCTGAGAGACAACATTTGTTGCAACCCGTTGAGGATGCATTGGCTGGTGATACAAGGGTCCCAAATTTGGCTGACCAGCAAATTCAGTTCTCTCAACCATGTAGTTTTTTTCAGATGAAAGTATTTCTTCATTCTCAGCTTCATCCCCTTTGAAAAACATAGAGAGAGTTCCTGACTCTCGACCTGTGGGGTTAGGTCTATTTGATGCATTAGACATATCTAAAGACTGGTTTTGGGGGTTATTTTCCTGAGCTGAGGGAATAACAAAACTGGAATCTTGCAGTGGTGGCTGTGGGTAAAACTGCTCTTGGTAGGGTTGATTTACCCAAGAGTTACTCATTTCTGCATTCTGTCTAAACGTATTTCCAGGCTGGACGCTATTCACATGGTGACTGCTACCTATAGAGCTGTTTTTCCCATTTTTTTCACACCCAGCTAATGAAGGTGCTTGCATGGTGTTTTGTGGAACAGCTTGGTGCACAGGACTCTGCTGCAAATTTGTCTGTGGAGAAGGATGAGAAGTGCTAACAGAAGACTGAGAAATGTTATGAACGTCAGGTTGAAAAGATGGCTCAGGGTAGGGCACAACATTTCGAACTGGAGACTGCGCGTTACCTTGAACGGGTCTCCACTGAGACACGGGCTGCTGAGGAGACGGAGAGAAGAGTGTTGCAGTGGATCCCGGAGGAGCATCGCTTGCTTCTCTATTAACATCTTGCCTAACTCCAGGTTTGTTTGATGTAGACACCATTCCAGGATGCCCAGTGAAAGAATTCCCAAGTGCTGCTCCTGTACTATATTGTAACGACGCTGCAGGCCCATGGAGTCCAGCATCTGCATTTGGATAAACCTCTGTCGTGCTATTTATAACATATCCTGGGGGTGGTGAAGAAGCTGGAATACTAGAAAACGTGCTGGGATTTATCCCCACTTGAGCCACAGGAGCTGACAGAGGCGTAGGCAGTCCATGAGGATTGTCTCCTGCGTGTGGAGGTGAAGGATGCATAACAGCTGGTTGGGGAAACACCCCTGGGGGAGGACTTTGCATAGCCAGCGCGTGGCCCTTGGGCGCAGTACCTAAAGAGGAGCCCTGGGGTGTCTGTCTGCCGAATGCGAAGGGGTCTGTCACAGGCTGCACCGGGACAGCGGCTGCATTTGGACGTTTAGGGAGGGAGCTGCTTCGCCAGAACATGTTCCGAGCAAGAGCGGCTGGAGGGGGAGCTGCGGCTCCGGCCGGAACTGCCTGCGGTGGCTGCTGCATGACGGACTCCCACGGGTGCAGGGACCACGCGAGGAACTAGCAGCGAGGGCTGCTCACCGAGCCCTGCTTCCACACTGCAAGAGCAGGAGGATAACAAGTCAGTCGTGGTTTCATTTCACAAAACACAGTGCTTAAAGCTTATTCAGTTTTGAAACAAGCTCACAAAAAAAACTTGAAACTAAATGAAAGATGTCTCTATGTTCTCCAGAACTCATAAGAAATATCACACATAACACTGCACTTCTTAAGTCAAGACCAGCACTACAATGGTTTAATGCTGCTTCATAACTGCAACATTAACGATTTTAACATATAGCTCCAAGAGAAGAGTGTTGCATAAAAGTAAAAATTTAAAAATAAAACACAATTAATCGCACACATTTTAGTAGGAATTTGGTCAACACTCTGTTGTGGTGTTTACTGCAGGGTGGAATGGGCAGATACAGAAGTATTCCAACTCTGCCAGCAAGAACTTCAATCAATACTAGTCAGCAATTGGTGCACATGAAGTTCAATAAACTAATTAGAAACATTTATTTTTCAATTTTATCACTGCTGACCAATGTGGGGAGAAAGCGAGTTGATGAGACTAGAGTTCCTCTTTCCTGGTGGCCCAGTTCAAACTGACAAAGCTTTTAGCAGTGTACGATAGGTTTGTTTTCTAATAGCACATCACGTAGAATGAAGTACCCATGGCAGTTGTGTCATACCAGACACTTCTGTTGACAGAAGACAGACAAAAGTTGTGCAGTCTTTAATTTCTAACATTCAACAAGACAAGAGTCTTCCTGACAAGAGTCAGGAAGAGCAATAAGATGGGAAACCAAAAGAGCCGGATGTTTGTAACCAAGCCAAAGTGTTAACAGGTACAGGAAGCCTCAAACACAAAACACTTTTGGTTTCTAGCTTAACAAATAAGCACATTGAGCGAGCACTATCTTGCTCTCTATTCTATACAGCTTTATAACTAAAAGGAAGAAAAAAAAAAATCCAAGAGAAAGCATACTGACCAACTCACATGATGATATATACTTTATCAGACATCAGTACAACTTACCCTGAGGAAAAGTCTCTTTTACTCAACACTGAGAAATCCAAAACTCCTCTGCATAATCCAGGCCCCTCTTTCAGAGGGCCTGAAGTGCCAGTCAACAAAACTGAGGAGTCTCATTTTTTTCTCCATATATTTTATGGAATATAAAGCAGCCCAAAAACTCTATGTTAAGTCTTAGCTCTTAACATTTTTGTTTTGTTAAAATGTAAAAGAGGAGTCAGAGACAGACTTCAACATAAAAGTGTTAAATAAAAAGCTCTGTTAGTTAGCAATTGCATTTGCCTGTAAGTTTCCTTTTCAGAGCTGCACACTGAACCCACACCAAGGAATACGCCTCAGAGCAGGGTTTAGCGTGTGGCCCTCATTCCTCTGTGTCAATACCCAACTGCAGGGTTCCCAGCAGGGCACGACTGCTGCCAAGCAGGACGTTACCAGGAAACCCTGCCCAGCCGCCTCCTGCAGCTTCCACACGCTCACCAACTGCTGGGCATTTCCCCAAGGCTGTCTGAGCATCCCATTTTTCATCAGATTCTTTATTGTATTAACTGCAAAAATCCTCCTCCCCCAGTAAACTACTGTTTTACCCAATACATTTCAAAGAAGTGGGGAAAAAAAGCTAATAAAAACATCAGCCAAAGCGGTTACCTACTGGACAGCGCAGCTATTACACTGTTGGATATCAGTTGTTGTTAGCTGGAAAGTTGTTTGTGAAATAAAACGCATAAAAGCCAACTGTTTTATAACTCAGATACTTCCAAATTTCTAACATGGACTTTGCTCCTTACAGTGTCTTATCAGATGTACACAAAGAATTAAATTCCTAATATTTTATGCTAGTCTTATAACAACCAGTACCACTACTTAGGTAATGAGAATAAGTCCACAGTTTTACCTTTAACTGCTGTCTTGCAATTACTACAAGATGTTATATTACAAAGGTTCAATACAAGGGTATCGGATTCCTTACAGGCAGAAAGTTAATATTAACAGACTGCACACAGCAGCAAAAGCACATCAGATTTAATGATTTAAGTCCAAATAAAACAAACACACCCATGTCAAATACTTGAAATGTGAAATATAAATTTGGGAAAAATACTGACCCTCCCGTTTCACTGCCCCCTAAACTCAGTATTAGCAGAAATGCTAGTTTTAAGAACATTGCAAATGAGAAATAACTACACAACCTAAGAGTCCATCGATTCTTTGCTTTCCCTAGCCTAGAAGTTCTTAACTTTTAGAGAGTTTACAAATGAGTAACACAGAGCAGCCTGCTAAGGAATAGTCACCAGAAATAACAATTCCAGAAGTGGTTTCCAAATACAGCAAGAAAATGTTAACAAAAAGGATGAAAAAATAAACCTACACTCTAGGCTAGACCATTAATAAATTACATCTGATGATCTGTATAAGCATGATTGATTTAAATTCCTCTGCAAAAAAAATTACCTGCACAAAGAAATAGTTCATCTGTGAGGATTAATTTAACACTGTCTCCAAGGGACATACACTAAATAAGCTACTCTTAAGCAGGTCACAAATATTAACTTACGCATCCATGTGTCTATATGTAGAGACACGCACAAATGAACGTACATGTGAAACACTAAATCATGTGGTTATGGACACAACCTCCTACCTGAGAATGTACAATAATAATAATACATATAACTCCAAGTAGAAAAAATGAGCTTGGACCCTTATAATAATGCACAGTACATATATTTTTCCAGATTTTTTTCATTATGGGCAGCTCTATATCCATGCACACGAGTGACACTCAAGCTGACACCTTCACCCCTCGCTACACCTTGACAGCGGCTGACGGCTTCCTACCTGCTCCTTCGCTAAGGGTCACCATGGAGCGTCACTGTTATGGGGTGCAACGGGCTCTCCTGGAACCAAAAGCAGGGCGCTCAGTGTGAATCACGGACAGCAGCCACAAAACAAAACCAAAGCAAAAACGCGCTTGCATTCGTGTGCACAGGACCCCCAGCCCACGACAGCCGCCCTAACGCCGCACCAAAGGCCCCTTCAGCAGGGACAGCGCAGAGCGCCAGCCCGCGACACCGGCATTTTGGGGGAAAAGGGGCTGCAGAGACCCGTGACACCGCACAGCGGGGGGACGCGCCGTTCGGGGCGAATTCAGGCGATTTCGGCGTTTCGCTAAGGCGGCCCCACGCCAGCGAGCTGCTCTGGGCCTCGGCCCTCTCCCCTCACAGGCTCCCAACGGGGCTTCAAAGCGACGGCTCCGCCGCGGCCTCCGCGGGGCAGCGCCGGCCGCCGCTCCCTCCCCGCGGCCCGGGCCGCACCGAGAGACCCCGCTCG
>VWPW01031473.1:0-15478 GCA_013389825.1 Crypturellus undulatus | reverse complement strand
ATCTTGGCGCATCCGGCTCCCAGCGCCGCCGACGTGTCACGCGGCGCGCGCGCGCTGACGTCACAGCGCGCCGACGCCGGCGCCGCCTGTTTGGGTTTCGCGCTCGGCGGGGTGGGGAGGCGTCAAGCCGCGCCGCGCGTGCGCAGTGCGGCAGCCCCGTTGCGGGGACGCGGGTTCGAGTCCCGCCTCGGGAGAGCGCCTTGGCGCGGCGCCTTTTACAGTCTATATTTAAATATATTCTCTTAACGCCACCAGCTGCTGGCACTGGACGTGGCTCCACTGCGCACGCATGGCGGTTGCCACAGCGAGGCCCGGTTATGCAGAGGCGTGGGGGCGCCATCAAGCAGCAGGGGACCGAGGCGGCGGCGCCATTAGCCCTGCCGAGCCCCGTCCCAAGCGCCGCGGCCGAGTGAGTGAGTGTCCCGCAGCCGGACCCCTTGCCGAGCGAGAGAACCCCTTTTCCTCCAGGCTTCACCTCAGACCCGCGTGGGGTCCCCTCGCGGCCAGGACAGACACAGAGGGACCCCGAGGGGCTGCAGCGCCGGCCTCGCCGCCCGCCTCAGCGCAGCCTGCGCCGTCCCCGGGCTCCCCACACGGCGGCGGCTGCAGTGGCGGAGGAGGCCGCCAGGGTGGGATCAAGCACCGCGGCGCCGTTCCCGCCCGAGGAGACCTCTCCGCTGCCTCTCACGGAGCCCCGAGTGGCTTCGGA
This sequence comes from Crypturellus undulatus, assembly GCA_013389825.1. NCBI lineage: Eukaryota > Metazoa > Chordata > Aves > Tinamiformes > Tinamidae > Crypturellus > Crypturellus undulatus. The sequence goes on along the minus strand of VWPW01031473.1, from coordinate 14,769 downwards.
CACTTTCTGTGGCGCTCAAGTGTCCCCAACCGCGGCGTAAGAGACACCTCAGCGCAGCCCTGAGGCCAGCGCCGCGATGCGTTTGTTTTGCCGGCTTGGAAATACCTGCTCCCAAGGAATCCTGCAGTCCATTTGGGGCAGAAAGCCCTCAAATACCTCCCTACGCAAGTTACACCGTGGCTGCCCTCTGCTTCGTGCCCCCGTCCTGCTCCGTGGATGGGTTTCCCAACACGAAACCCCACGCGGTGTGAGAACGCGGGCAGCGCGATGGGGTTTAACGTCCTATAGACCGGCCTGCCAAATGCCATTAGCCTGCGCAGGCCTGAAATATCCTCCTGGGATGTGTTGCCTAGCACATATAATCTGAGGAAACGCTATTTAATTATCCTGGGTGGCTTTGTAAATAGATATATTCTGTAAATACCATCCACAGCTTACACCCAGACCCATAGCTATCTGTTTATATCGTACGTTTAACCGGCTATATAGGCACAACTCAACACTAAGCGGTGATGGTATCTCGGCTTTGCCACTCTCCTGTTTAACCAGAGCGTATAAAATCTGTTAAAAGACATTGAGTCTCTTTCTAGCGTGAAGCTTTATGACTGATTTGCTGTGCGAATCGAATGAAACCCATTTGGGCCTTGACAGGGCCACGTCCCAAGTCAAAAGATGCTTCGAAGGGAAGCGAACAGCAACCTCCTCCTCTCTTTATCAGCTTGCCTGGGTATCGTACAAGGAATACTGACCTTTGCCTTAAGTTTGGGGAATTTTTGCAGCCGAATGCAAACACATTCCTGCCCCAGAGGGCTTGTGCTGCTCTCCACGTTGGGAAACGGGAGCAGCGGCTAAAGGAGAGTTCCTCGCACGAGCATCGCTGTTCTGCGCTGCGTTAGCCAACTCAAACAAACCGAGCTCTGTTTATTTACCCACTCGTTTGCTGCCTTTATTCAGCTACCCCGGCCGCATTAACCCAGGTGTAATTGGAGAGAGGCTGCACCTTGCTGGATTTGGCTCCTCGCGCGCATTCTTACGGGGGTGATGTGGACTGCAGCGAGGATTCGGCAATCAGGGTTCAAGCAGCTGCTCACAGCTTTCCTGAGCAAACATCAATAGCCCGGAGGTAAAAGCAATACAGAGTTGCAGTTTCTAAGTGTCCCATCTAATTGAGCAGGAATAATGAAAACAAAGAATAAAAAAACAAGCCCTGCAGCGGGTAAACAAATAGCTGAGATGCACCAAGAGCAGAGAGCACAGTGCTTACCATCGGAACAGCCCCGCGCTGATCCTGTTTTGTGCAAACNCGCGCATTCTTACGAGGGTGATGTGGACTGCAGCGAGGAGTCGGCAATCAGGGTTCAAGCAGCTGCTCACAGCTTTCCTGAGCAAACATCAATAGCCCGGAGGTAAAAGCAATACAGAGTTGCAGTTTCTAAGTGTCCCATCTAATTGAGCAGGAATAATGAAAACAAAGAATAAAAAAACAAGCCCTGCAGCGGGTAAACAAATAGCTGAGATGCACCGAGAGCGCCGTGCTTACCATCGGAACAGCCTCGCGCTGATCCTGTTGTGTGCAAACACTCCTGAACTCTTCCCTGGCCCCGGAATTGCATTCCGGTGCCTCTCGGCCCTTTTCACCTGGAATTCCCAAGCTTCTCCTCAGCCATCCGTCTCCTCACACCTTCTGCAGGAGTGAGGACTTGAGCCTGTGGTCAGACAACTTCAGGTAAGTTGGAGAGGAATGTGGACTTTTGTGGGAAGTCATGAATTTGGATGGAAAGGCTGAAAATGGACAATTTTGTCTTTCTCTGGTGTCTATCTCAAACTATTCTGTGGCCAATTGCTGTTTATCCATGTGCCAGTGCAGACCTTTCTGTTTTGCCTCCTTCCTAGGTATTTAGCCTTCCTTCTTTTTGGATTCCAGGAAATTACATACTTTGCAACTCCTCATTTCTTTAAATCTTTAAACTAGCCAAGTGCATTTAGTTGCCTCTTGTATTGATGTGTGTTTTGAGCATCCTCAGAGTCCCTTTTTTGCCTATTCTGCACCAAATTCCTGCCTTGACCCCGTGTGCTACATCCTTCACTGGACAGCGCAGGGGAAGGCGAGGGTCTTCCCAATGCCTTGGATTGGCACGTCTTCACCTGGAAATTCCCTGGAATTACGCAGGCACACAGTGTCTGCAGGCAGATGTGGGCCAGGCGGGTAAGGGCTGCCTGGGAACAGCGCTCTGGATGTTCCCAAACATGATTCCTGGCCGGCACATGTGCAGGCTGCGGTGAAGGCAGCCCCGTTCCTCCGGCACATCCCAGCTGGGATGCAGCTTGGGAAAGGAAGCGTCTCAGGAAGCCTGTCCTAGGGGCAGTCCTAGTGGTAATGGGAGTTTGCTAACAAACCGCTGCGTTTTGGGGGGAAGAGGAGGGATCTGCCTGCAGTTCAAGTTGCCCTTTCCATTGAGTTTGCATGAAGGGTGGCCTGGCAAATCCAAACGCGTGCGTCCGAAGGAGCTGCATTTCTTCCTGGAAAGCACGCACGGAAGGTGCTTGGTTCTGGTCCGTGTTGTAGATACCCAACCAGCCAGGGCACTTTGCTTGCATCAAACGCTCAGGACGGATGACGATGGGGCACGGGCATTCGCTGCGGTCAGCGGAGCAGCGTTGGGGACTCCGCATGCCACGAGACCCCGCGGTGGCCCTGGCTTCCAGGCAGCGCCCTGCAAACGGCCCCGATGGCACCTGGAGCTGGGGGCTGCTCCAGGCACCTCTCCCAAGCCCGAAATTCCAGCGTTCCCAGAGCCGCCCAGCTTATCTGCCCTGGGAGCTTGGCTATTTATAGCCAGGTATTCGAGGCCTTCGCAGCTGTGTTGCAGAGTGCGTACGGGGAAGAAGGGAGTTTCAAATAAATTACCTTAAACCTCCCGATTGCAGCAAAAGCAGAAGGTTTGACCACCGAGCGACCCACGCGTCGCTTTGGAGCCGCCTCTCCCTCGGCAGCGGCTTTAAATCTTTTGGGTTTGCTCATGACCACATTTGAGAGCTCTGCCATATGCTGGTGTGCGTGGGAAACAGGAAGCTCTATCCATAATTCCTAACACCGCTCACAGAGGAGCCTGTTTCCATAGACCCTATGGAATTAAAAACACGTGGCCGTTCAGTCACCCTGGGCTGTCTCATCCGCCAGGGAATCCTCCTAAAAAACTAGCAGTACCGACAAGGCGAGCGGGCTTTTAAGTGACAGAATGAGCTAGTTTCACTGTTCAAACCCCTCCCCGAGCTGTAAGTCTGAGAAAATGTTAGGAAAATGTCCCTGTGCAGCCCCAAGGAACAGCTGGATAGCTCGAGCCACAGGAGCATTGCAAACAACTCCCAACAAAAACACTAAGTTCCAGGTTTAGTAAAATCTAGATGCCCAGAAGCATCATTTATTGCAAATCAGTTAACCAAAAAAATACATCATTTTTGCAAACTACAACTTTGCATGTAGATAACTTTATTACAGAAGATATCTTTTCTTAAACTACACTCTAGTTTATAAAACATAGGAAGATTTAACACCACGTGATGTTTAAATCACTCATGTTAAGGATGTCACAATAACAACGCTCTGAAATGTTAACTAAGATGAGTGCTCAACAAAGCTTTGTGCTTTGAGAAATATCCATTGTATTTGGTGTTCTAATAAAAAGGAACCAGGATTGTTTCCCTTTTCTTAGGTTTTCTTGATTAACTGCTGTCTATTTGCATGTCTCATATGCATATCTAATCGTAGTCTATCTCCTTAACTTTGCAGCCCAAGTGGGGGATATTCCAACACCTCTATAAGGTGATATATTTATGATATATTTAAGACTCGATCATTTAGATTTTTGAAACAAAATCCACCTTTTCTTAAAAAAAAACTGAAAAAACATATTTACAAACATTAAATCTGCCACAGGCGTATACTATATTTTACATATTTGTCTGTGTGTGTTCCCCACACCTGTACGAAAGGGAGCATCAATGTAAAAAAAGATGCAGCCCTCCAGACCCAGAAGACCAGAATGTCGCCGTTTGCTCGCGCCGGTGGCAGCGTCGTGATGGCCGGGACTCGTCCCAGCCGCCCGCACGCCTTCTCGAACACAGGTAAGGCCATCCTTAAAATAAGGACGTGGTTCTAACCGCTCAAATCTCAGCATTTAGTTCTTTAACAGTCACTCAACTGCAAAAACAAAAATCGCCTGTAAAGATATTCCAAGTAAAATGAAGTTTCCTGTAGGTATAAAATCCAGTTATGGGTTTGCTTTTAAGAAAAATTTAAAAAAAAAGGTTGACAAATACTCTTTGCTTTTGGGCAGCGTTCGTGTTTTGTAGGTTTTTGTTTAGCTTAGAACCTGTTGTTACAGGTCTCTAATCTTGTTTCTTTTGATCATAAAAATCATTTAAATATATATTTTTATATATATAAAAAGAGAGAGAACAAGAATTTCTATTAGCAAGGCAAATGTACAACTATATAATACTGAAACTTTAAACAAAGATTCATGATTGGTACCATAAAATGTCCTCTCTGATGTAGTAGTCAGGAAACATTTTAAAGTACATTTCAAAAAATCAGTTCATACTCCTTTATTTCCCCTAAAATGTGGTTGTAAATTCTCCCTTTCCCATTTATTTTTTATTTTTTTTCTTTTCTCGCTTTTTTTTCTGGGTTGTAAGAGAAAAAAATAAATTAATATTTCAGAATCATGAATCGTTGCTTATAGCTTTAGATAAACATTTCCTCTCAAATTAACACAATGAAAAAAAAACCCCAAAGAACAAAAGAGAATGTTTTGTAAAAAATCTCATTTTTTGATTCCTCGGAACACAGCTGAAGCGTCCCGCATTGAGTTCTTAACAATAGAACATATAAATAAAAAAAAGGCAGTGTTTCATGTAAAATAAAAAGTACATAAATAAATACTAAAAAAAAAATTGTCTTTTTTTTTCTTATTTTTGTATAAAAACATATTTTAAAAGGATCCTTTAATAAAAGCATCCAACGTCCTTTTAAAAAAAGAGCTTCGACCTCCCGCGGAGCAGCAGTGTCTCTGGGAGCCCGTGTCTCACTTGAAGGCCTCGGGGATGTGGCCCATCTGCGACTGCATACTCGTGGGAGGGCTGGAGATGCCCTCGGACCAGTCGGACACGTTGGAATGAGGCGAGGAGCTCGACCACTGATCCGGCGACTCCGGCGACGGCGTGAGGAAGGGGTGATCGGGCACCTGGAGCTGGTGGCTGGGAGTGTTGTCCAAGGGGGAAGAGTAGCTGTGCTGAGAGGGGGGTGTTAGGAACTGCGTCGTGGTCATGGGCTGCGCCAGGGAGGACGGCAGCGACGTGGGCAGCAGCTGCGGCTCCTGCGGCAGGATGGTGTGGACGGCCAAGGTGCCGCCGCTCACCGGCTGCATGTCGGGCTGGCTCAGCTCGGTACCGAGGAAATTCTGGCCCAGGTGGCCGCCGGCGTTGGAGCTGGGGTTGTGGTGCTGCTGCTGCTGCTGCGGCAGCGGCTGCTGCTGCTGCTGCGCGGGCTGCGGCGGCGGCTGCTGCTGCGGCGCCTGCTGCATGTTTTGCGGCTGCAGCTGCTGCTGTTGCAGCTGCTGCAGCTGCTGCGGCTGCATGAGGTGCGGCTGGGAGGCCAGGCGGGTGTTGGGCATGGCCTGGTAGCTCATCATCTGCGACAAGCTGGTGCTGGGCAGCCCGTTGTGCAGGGAGGGCATCATGCCGTGCTGCAGGTTGGGCGTCTGCTGGTGCGTCCCGGCCTGCAGGTTGCCCCTCATGGGGTTATACTGGCTCTGCACCATGCCGTTCTGCAGCCTCGTGAGCCACTCGCACTGCCCGTTGAGGCCAGCGGCGCCGCCGACGGAGAAGCTCATCGGGGCGCTGCTCATGACCGTGCTGGGGCTGGAGACGGGCAGGTGCGAGAGACGCGGCGGCACCGAATCGAAGGCCATCCTGCCCGAGCTGCCCATGGCCATCTCCTGCTTCCCGGCCAGGTTGAGGTGGTTGATGCTCATGTGGGCATCGGGCATGCCCGGCAGGTGGTTCAGAGGCATGGAAGGGGACTGCTGAAACGGGGAGGTCATCAGTGGAGGAGAGGCAACATCCGACAGGTACCCGTGGGGCGACTCCAGGGAGTCTACGGGCGACAGCACGCTGGAGTTGTCGAGCAGGCATCCCTTTCCATCCTGGGACTTTTTCCTGCGGGCTTTGAGGTCTTTGGCATCCTTGCCGTTGCAGCTCAGGCCCTTGGTGCTCGGCTTCCTGGCCTTCTTGCCCTGGCCGGCGGGTTTGAGGTTGCCCATGAAGCTGTTGGGCGAGCAGAGCGGCGGGGACAGCGTCGGGGCGCCCAGCGGGCCGGCGTGCAGCGGCGGGCTCCGCACCAGGTTGTACTCGTCCAGCAGGCGCACGATGTCGTGGTGCATGCGCTCCTGCGCGATGTCCCGCGGCAGCCGGTCCATGTGGTCCGTGATGTCGCGGTTGGCAAAGTGGTCCAGGAGGATCTTGGCCGTTTCGTAACTCCCCTCTCTGGCTGCGAGGAACAGCGGGGTCTCCTCCTAGAAAGCCAGCAAAGACGGTTGGGTTGATGTTCGCGGCTTCTCCTGGCTGATACTGCCCTGAGCCCCATGCCCACAACCACGAACTGGGTAGGAGAGACTTGGAACTGTCTCTGGGTAGGTTTGGCTGCTGCCTGTTCTAATCCTGCTGAGCCATCTCCATGGACTCAAACCAAGAACCCTACAGGAACCCGGGGAGATGGCCACGCTAACATCATATCCTACCCCTCACCAAGCACTGGCCACCAACAGCACCCTTAAGACAAAATCCAAAACTACTACTTCAAATTAAATCCATCAGCTTCAATCACAACAGAACAATAAGAATCACAGTGTCAGTCTTGTAGCTTAGGCAAAAACTACCCTTCACCCCTACTGACAAGAGTCTTTTTCTTGTGTATTTGCCAGCCTAGAAGCCCCCTACCTTATTGTTCTGCATATCCTTATTGGCACCGTTCTTCAGGAGGACGACGGCAGCTTCAACGTTGTTCACCGCAGCTGCCCAGTGCAGCGCTGACTTGCCTGGGAGGGACAACCACGACATACAAGACGCATTAGCAAGCGACAAGAGTAACAGCAAGCGGCCCCTTCCCTCCGCCTCCGGGAAGGGACGTGCGTGAGGTGCCTGCGGTACCTAGGTCATCCACGGCGTTGACATCTGCGTGGCAGTTGATGAGGTCCTCCAACATGCCCTCCACGGCCAAGCGCGCGGCCAGGATGAGCGGGGTGGTGCCGTCGTGCATTCGGGCGTCGAGATCGGTCGCTCTGTTTCTAATCAGAATCTGCCGCAACGAGATCAAGGCGCAGGAAACACAAACGTCACGAGAGGCAGAGACCACAGAGAGGCACCCACGTCCAGGGCTTAGCAACCCCGGCCTAGGTGTGGGGACCCTGGAGCCACCCCTCCGTGCCATCCGGCAGATGCGTCCCAGGAGAGCAGCCTTGGGGACGCTCACACTGATGCTCTGCTGAGATAAAAGATGCTTCGGGCTGCCAGATTTTGCCTTGTACCTTGCCTGGGCAATTACTACAGCAAAACAGACCCTCTAGAATAAATTCTTATTGAACTTAGGACTTCCTCAAGCAAGGACAAGTTCAACAACAAAACATGCAGCCCAAATATTTTTGCTACGGATAGAGCGGGACAGAACTCCCTGGGAGAAGTGGCGAAAGCTGGAGGTACCTGGAAGACTCCTTGGGCATCGGCGGAGACCGCGGCGTGCAGGGGCGTCCTGCCCATGTTGTCCTGGATGTTGGCATCGGCGCTGGCCTCCAGCAGGCGCTTGGCGGCGTCGGAGCGGGAGTAGCGGGCGGCCAGGTGCAGCGCCGTCTCGCCCGTGCGGTCCGTCTGGTTGTGCAGGCTGGCGCCCTGGTAGATGAAGTCGGAGATGACCGCAGGGGCATCGTCCTCCTCCTCGCTGTTGCCCGTCTCCAGCCCTCCGCCGCTGCACGAGGCGATCATGAGCGGGGTGAAGCCATCTGGGAAACAGAGGAGCTCATTGAAAAAAAGCTTTTTACCCATCTGTGGTGCAGGCGTATCAGCAAGATGTTCTGTTTGCAATAGCTGCTTATTCTCAAGGGTGCCTAAAGACTTTGTTCCCGACATGAAACGTGAATATCCTTCCTCTGATATGGATCTGAAATTCTTTAGTGGCATCTCATCGCTCACTGGTTTTCCTATTTTGTCTGCAGGCTTGGACATTGCAACATGCAAGGTGCAGTCTACATGGAAGGTTGCTCAAAGCAAACTTTGGTACGTAGTAAAGCCTTAAATATTTTAATTATTTCAGAGACAGATTCACAAAGATCTTGAACCATCTTCCTCCACCTCTTGGTGGAGGAATCTTGGATTAGCAGAGAGAGAAGCTGGGTGATTTAATAGGCGCTTTTTCTGTGCTCTCTAATTTCTCTGTCATTAAACAAAGAGATCTTATAGAAAGCAAAATGCAACAGGGTCTCTAAGTCGTGCAGAAGAGTAAGTCTGCAGTGCAGAAGAATGGCTAGCACTGATGTCTTTACATTTGGCAGAGAGAATTTTAGATTAACTGACAAGTAGCACAACAAAAGAAAGGGATTCTGCCTTACCGGGACCCCTGACGTTGACATCCATGCAGTCTGCATCGATTTCGCCCTGCGGTGGAGTGGGTGCCATAGAGGATATGCGAAGGTCAGCGGCGTCCAGGTGCTGCTGAGTCCACTGCCTGTGATCGGTCTGATCGTCCGTGTCGGGGAGCATCGCCTGCTCCTCAAACTGGGGAAGGACAAAAGGACGTGAACACCAAGGAAATGCACAAGACGGGGGTGGGAGGACAGAAACGGAGCTGTAACTTGGGAAGTTCTGCAAGTCACAAAGCTGCATTTGTCACGCGGGTTTGAAAAGGAGCCCTCAGAGGTGGTGAGCAGCATGGGCTGGGCCCCGACGGGTCCATTCCAGTGCCTCTCCCAGCACTCTGCTCCCTCCGGGTCAAAACTGAGCAAGTGACTATTTGCAACACACAAAGGAAACCTTGCAAGTTAACCTACCCTGAACTTCTTGGTGTCCAAGGTCTCCTCATCACCCCATTCATTTTGGTTGTCATCCATCAAGGTGCCATCTGAAGCATTTTTGAGGGGTCTTTAAAAATAAAAGCATTCAAGAAATCAACTCCTCTGCAAGAAGGTGTGTGATTTTCTACCTGATTATCTACCAGTGCTTATCTACATGCAAAAACTGAAACCAGAAATGAACAAGGCAATTTCCAGAAAGCTCCTCTCAAGCTACCTTCGATTTTGCTTTTTTTAACAAGTGCAAATAGACCATGAAGCATTTAAATATTCCTCCAAACTGCAGCACTGTTTTCCCCATGCAGGTCTCTAAGAAACCCTAATTTCCTTCTCCCTGTTACAGCGATAAGACGCAGTAAAGAGCAAAACCCAAGCGGGTTCTTCGAGAGGAGCTCCGGAACAGCCCCGGTGTGCCGTGTCTAACGGGTTAGCAAGCAGATTACTCACTTGAGTCCCACAGAATCCTCCCCGAGCGGTTCTCGCCGCTTCTTCTTGCTCGACTCGGTCACTTTGAAGCCTTCGGGGAACCAGAGCTGCCCATGCTCCCTGCGCCGCTTGCGGGACACCAGCACCCCGACGCTGATGGAGACGAGCAGGACCAGCGCCGCCACCACCACGTACATAGGATAGAGCTGCGAGCTCCTCGTGGGCTCCGCCGTCTCACCTGCGAAACACGGAGACGCTGAGACATTAAGCTGCATAGCAAACCAGTGGCAGCGTGGAAATGAGGCAAAATTAGTTAATAAAGGTACCCAGGGCTGATCCAAATCAGCCCCCTCCTTCCCCAAAATAAGGTCATTTTATATGCTATTAATCAGAATTGCAAACTATCGGCAAATTCTCCACTGCACAAGCCAGCTGCATCAGGAGACAGCTTTACTTTTTTCTCCTTTAAGGAAAAGGATTAGCAAACTTCAAATCATTGTGCTTGCATTGAGCTGTTAAGACAAAAGGATTTAGGGGGGATTTTCAAGATACAAACTTCAACTCCTTGCATGTCACTGATTGATCGGAGCTGGTTGATTTTTCCTTTCTTTTTTTTTTTTAAAAAAGAACTTTTATAGCATAATGATTTTGAAATAAACCTGGAATAAGCAAAAATACTAAACTATTTTTGTATTATTTTTTAGAAAACAGACTGAAGGAAAAAATAAATGCAAGGTTCTTAAAAGCAGACTGTGCCCAGATATGTTATATGAGCCAGTTGACAAATGACTATGCATGGATAGGGCTGGAAAGTTTCAGTTGTTTCTCCTCTCCATCCAGCCAACTGCACTTACTTTTAACAGCTTCTATTTTATAGGGGATGTTCAGGTTGCCGAGGGAGGCCAAGGCACCCAGGAAAGCTGCCACATCGGTCGCGCTCTGGAAGCACTGGGAAGAGGACTGGATGCATTGGCGGTTATCAATTTCCAAGTAAACGATGGATCTGTGTGAGGGAAGAGTCAATGAAAAGTAAGGAGGGATGATCACGCCGAAAAGACAGATAAGACCCGTCTCCCTTCCCTCCTTAACCCCCTATCGGGGGCTGTTAGGAGGTGGGAACCCATTTGTTGGCTTCTCTGTGGCCCGAGCCCTGCAGCTCACACCAATGGTGTTGGATTTAGGTGAATGAGGGAAGTCTAACTCCTTGTCCACAGGAATGCACGGGAGTCTCTGCTTTACCCTCTGCTTTAGAATTACCCAGCCACTGCAGCATCTTAAATACGAAAGCTATACGGGAGCCTTTAAGATCTTTGCGCATCAGCTTCCTTGCTGAAACTCCTTTGGTTTCCAGACTTTTGATTGAGTCCACAGAGAGAGGGAAGGCTGGATCTATATGTTTATACCAAAGATCTGCAAACTCTTGCCGTTTGCAGTAATTGAGTTTTACAACAAAGCTACAGAAAGCATTTCCCAGGGAGAAACTGAGGCTTAACTTAATGACTTCCTGGAGTCAGACAGATGCTCAGGCCAGCCGCTGCCTCGAGGAGCCACCCAGCCCAGTGCTGGCTCCTAACAATACCCAGGGCTCCTTTAATCGTGAGAGCTGCTGTGGCTTCGTCTCGGGGACTCCTGAGCAATCGCTCGCTTTTCCCACAAAAGAGCGAAATCCGGTTTCTATTCATGCAGAAGGCAACATCAAAATACAATTATCTGGCCCACATCCTTTTCTTCATGGCATGTTACTATTATCAACACGGAAAACAAAGGCTGCTCAGCAAAAAAACAAAAACAAAAGCAACTCATTGATTCCTCTTACCCTCTGATGTCCATCTGATCCAGCTCTCTCTTCTGCCTCCTGCCAGCTCGGGAGTAGAGGCTGCTCTTCACTTTGTTGATGACGGCACTAGACATATCCGACCAGTCCTCTGTGGACCTCTTTATGTAATGTTTTTTCAGCTCTTCCTCATTGCCATAGTATGGAAAGATCATGTACTCTCCCTTGGCGTTCTTCTTGAAGACCACGTTGGTGTGCAGCACGCGGCTCAGCTCCCGCAGGAAATTGAAGGAATTGTTCTTGAGGTTCTCCGGAGTGATCAGCACCACCACGACCAGGGTGCCGTCCGCCAGCTTCTCTGGCATGTTGTTTGCGCAGTCCAGCCCATCCCATTCGCACTCGAAATTATTGCAGCCCTGGTCACAGTGCCCATCGGAGAAGTGGTCTTTGCAGTACTGATCATACAGAGGGCTGGGTAGTAAAGAAAAGGAAAAGCAGAGGGATATGTTAGACTAAATACTGCTCAGGTTACCTATCTGCTGAGCAAATAATGTGTGTTTCACAAGGATATCTCTTTCATCTAAGTACTGCTCATCCTGATGGACACTAAAAAAATGTACAGAAAAGGGAATTGTTTCATGCAGTGCTGCAAACTATATGCCTCTAGGGGTGAAGGGTAGCAGCTGCCCAGTTATAAGCTGCATTTTAGGCGACAGAAGACAAGGACAAATTGCTGTGACTCAGAGAAGATATGGGCACACAGAATAGCTGCTCAAACCAGAGTTTGTCCAGGAATTTGGAACTGAGCTGTTGCTGTTGCCAAAACCAATGTTGGTGAATGCCTGGCTGCTAACATCATCGTGTGTTCTGGCTGCTCTTCCTCGGAGCTCTCACTATGCTCAAACGCTCTGTGTTACCACAGTGGGTCACGGAATAACTGAGCAGTGAATGGCTGCAGGGGTGATGCAAGCAGGGATGGCATGGAGCAAATTCCCTGGGATATGATACAGGAGAGGCCAGGGAAGCAACTCGGAAAGAGGCAAACACAGAAAGCTTCTAAGTGGGTGTAAACCTCAGTAAACCCCACAGGTGTGAATGCCACATGGTGGCTTAAGATGCATATATACATATATATATTTATATATACGAACATATACAGAGGAGAAGGGAGCAGAAAGCAAAATAAGCTATAAAATAACACCTGAACTTTGGAATTTTAGCAGATACAACCAGAAAATATCCCCAGATGATCAACACAAGAGAGAGGTCATGGCTTTAAAGCAGGAGGGCCCAGGAGCAGTCACTTACTTGCACTGCCCTTCGTACTTCTGGCAGTCGAAGCCATCGTAGAGGCAGCCAGCGTTGTTGCACTGCGAGTCGCACTTGCCGTCGTTGAAATACTTCCAGCACTGCAGGGACTGGGAGCAGTTCTTCCAGGGGTCGTTGAAATTGAGGGAGCAGTCCCCTCCGTCCCAGCCGCACGCGTGGTTGTTGCATTTCCCATCGCAGATCTTGTTGCCCGCGTAGCCCGCGCACACCGCGATCTCGCACTTCTCCTCGATCTTGGGCGGGATGATGTCCTGCCCGATGCCCCCTTGGAAATCGAAGTCGAGGATGTGGCAGTTGAGGCCGTTGAAGTTGGCGGGGCAGTTGCAGCGGTAGTAGGGGGAAGCGTCGCTGAAGAACTCGCAGGTGCCCCCGTTGTAGCAGGGGTTGGAGTTGCAGGGGCTGCTGGCCGGGTACTGGCACTCGGGGCCCGTGAAGGCCGGCGTGCACATGCACTTGGAGCTCTTGTGGATGGAGATGCAGGTGCCCCCGTTCAGGCAGTGCAAGTTCCCGCACGTGCGGGAGTCATTCTCGCAGGTGGCACCGACAAAGCCCTGCGGAGGTGACAGCAAGGAGGGAGTTAGCATCACCGATGCGCTGCGGCGAGTAGCATAAAACACCCATGTGCTCTGGGAAACCGAGCGCAAACTAGTGAATCATGTAGACACAAACAGGGGGTTGCGCTGGGGCTTTCCTTGGAGCTAGTGATGGACAAAAATAGTCCGCAGCGTAAACCCTGTTAGACCATCCCCTTCCTAATGAAAAGCGGCTCTTCTACGGAGGTGGCAGCTCCCTCAGCACAGTCCCATGCAATGCTCCCACCAAGGGCAGCGGATACCTACCAGGGGGCATTTACAGATGAAGCCACGGCCGGTATTGCTGGCGACGGCACACGTGCCGCCGTTCCGACACGGTTTGCCCTTGCAGCCATCCAGCACCGTGTCGCAGCGGCGCCCTGCCGAGGGAGAGGGACACGCGTGAGACACGGAGCGACGTGCGCGAGACACGGAGGGTCGCGTGCGATGCAGTGCGGGCTGCAGGGCTGTGCGCCGGGGCTGTGGCCACGGTGCTCACCTGTGTAGCCAGGCCGGCACTCGCATTTGTAGTCATTGACCCGCTGCACGCAGTTCTGGGTGCCGCGCGCGTCGCAGGGGTTGGACAGGCACTCGTTGACGTCTCCCTCGCAGCGCTCCCCTACAAAGCCAGGGGGGCAGATGCAGCTGTAGCCACCTACCCGATCCGTGCACTTGCCATTGTTAAAGCACTTGGGCCCCAGGGTGACGGGATCAAAGAAAGGGCTGCAGTCATCCACATTGATTTCACAGTGCACCCCTAGAGAGACGGGGGAACAACCCACACAGCTCGTCAAACAGTATCGGGGTGCCCGCTGCTCCCTCGAGCGCCCCCCTGCCAAGGGGCTGGCCCGACCAGCTCAGTGGCCGTCTGGGCCACTGCTCTGGCAGGACACGCAGCGCCCTGCAGCCCGAGCCCCAGGTTAGCCCGAGATTAGCAAGCCAGCAAACCCCCCTGCTGCACCCGCTTCTGCTAGCCCGGGCGGCTAATGAGCAGATCCCGAGGATCCCGGTGCTCAGCCCGCTAATGCCCCAGCCGGGGGAATTAATTTACCTTGAGTTCCTCTAGGGCAGGAGCATTTGTAGGTATTGATGAGATCGATGCAGGTTCCTCCGTTCTGGCACGGGTGGGACAAGCATTCATTGATCTCTTCTGAGCAGTTAACTCCATGATAACCAGCCACGCACTGCAAGGAGAGGAGAGGGGAATGGTTAGAGGTGTTCGCTCCAGGAATGGTCCCATTCAACTTGCATTCCCAGATGGTTCCTGGGACGTGCGGATTCCAGCTCCTGCCCTCAGGAGCTATCACAGCCCCACCAAAAGGGGCAAAAAACCTGCACTACCCTTGCCCCACACTGCAGCATGGGAGAGCGGCTGCAAAAGAAACCCAGGGAACATCCTCAGCCTTTAATTTGGCAATGGGGCGTTAGGGCAGTCTAATATTTGGGCAGCTTCTTTTGCAGAAGAATGGCTGTAATGGGCACCTTCCCGCAGTGGATCTCAAAGCCCAGAACAGGCTGGGACGTGATTCTAGCAACGGCAGCACAACGG